>BPLQ01007044.1:142058-158736 GCA_021605075.1 Caerostris darwini | reverse complement strand
GTAATTTTTATTTTAATGTTAAGTATTTTAATATTAAGTATTTTAATGATTAAAAATTAAAGTTATTTTTATTACAATCAAAAACCTTCCCAAATTTTCTTTCTCCCCATTACACTGCTGTGTTTACACCCGTCTGACTTAGCGATTAAGCAATAACTGATCGGATAGGAACAGATTTTATATCTGAAAAATACTGTCAAAATTTGAATACATAATGAAGTTTGCATGAAAAGTGTCAAAAGTGTCTGCTCGTAAATTCATTGCTGAGCAAACACTTTTGATGTAGTCAAAACCCTTTCGCAATGAATGTAGAATGAGACGAGCAGCTGAAATGAACAGTTGCATTGTTTAGTTGACAAATGTCGATTTTGCTAAATTGAGTTCGAGTCAAATTGACAATTTCAACTGGATGTTGATTCTATTGTGTTGACAGCAAAATTTAAATTATATCAGATTGAAAATTATCATTTTAATTTTAAATTAAAAAATTTTCTAAAAATTTCTTAAAATGTACAGAATTAAAAAAAAGTTTCGCAAGATAGTTAAAAAAATTTATAAAAATAGGTTGGAATAATAATTTATTCAGTAATATTGCAAGACATATTAGCTGAAATCCATTGTGATAAATAATTTTTATCAGTAATTAACGAATCCCTAGGGGTGGCTTGCCATCCATTGAAGAATATTTCCATTAATCTTTGCAAATTTCTGCAACCATTGAGCTATGAAGAAAATTTTCTAAAAATTGTTCGATAGGTGATTTAAGCTCTGTATGCAAAGTAAGCCTTCCCTAAATTTTGCTTTAATTGAATACGCTGCATGAAGTGATGTTATACAAAAGAATACCATGTTCACTGTTGACTAATACAGAACTGGTTAGTAGGTTCGCTCAAACCCGAATTAAGTCAACACAATTTTAGTAATGGGAAGACCTCAATATTTGCTGAATAAACTGGAAGGACTAAAGGTTATTAAGGCATTGGATCGATGCGATATATGATCTAGGTAAAAAGGAGAGGAAAAATGAAAATATTTCCGAACAACTAGAAAAAATAACCACTGATAAACTGTTAATTTAATATGTTCCGACCTTTCAGCTTACAAGCTTGAAAATTCTAAATGAAAATGATTGTCAATATTGCATAGTTTATCCATAATACTGTTCTGATACATTTGAATTAAGTTTAAGGATTGTTCATAGATTTTTCAAACACGAATTAATAAATTTTTTTTAAGAATAAATGTTGCACTTGAAACACGAGGTCTAATAATGTAGAAGTTTTAAAAATAATGAAGGTTTGTGTTCGTAAAAATTATCAGTTTAGAATGTAAAATCGCATTCAATAATTCTTTTATGATACCTCTAGTATACAATATGTTCATTCTCAACAAGATTCTCAGATTTTCAATGAATCCATACTGAGAAACTTCAATTTGACTGAAGTACCTAAGGAAGAGATTGATTTACAGGATATCGTTCTGATGATTCTTTATCGTTCTGATCTACCTGTAATATTGTAGGAAACACAATCAGACATCTGATGTAAGACTCTTTTACGATTTGTTTTCAAGGGCAGCGTTTCTACTAACAGTGGAAGCATTCTGGTGGTACTTCCACGGTTAGTAGAATCACCCCTAGAAATCACTCACCAAAACATTCTTTCAACGAAAGGCCCTTTCTTAAAATTTTGGAATTCCTTAGGGAATTCGGTTCTAAGGTAAATGTCTATTTCATTTATCTCAGATGAATAAATGGATTTTTGAAATCGTATTCTTAAAATCCTGAAAAATAAAAAAATAGAATCCAAAAGGATTGCAATCTAGAATCTCATCCAAGCTATGTGGTATTAATCTCGCTTAACAAAAGACTATGATTATAATCGAATTATCGCGCATACTTTCAATTAGATTTGTAATATTAATATTTTTAACTTGTGAAATGTATTCTACTGGGAAAAACAGGTATCTTCATTAATCATCAAATGAATTACAATGACAATAATTTATAGGATTGAATATTTGACAGTTGTAATGGAAAAAAATTTCAAAAATTGCATTGAATTATTTTAAAGGGAATTGAAAAATATATTATTCTAAGATAAATATAATTAATAGAACTTATAATTATTTGACTCATTTGTGATAAATGCGATCAAATAACAATTATGAAACTGTTAGGGAGAAAAGTTATTGAAATTAATAATAATAAAAGAAATAAAAATAACTTTGACCTTTAAGAAATTTATCTGAAAGAATCATGACTTTATCAAAAGACACTATGCCAAGATATCCTCTTATTGAATTTATGTGATCCTTATGTATGCAAAGTACTGAGATCTTTTTGCAAAGCAGGTTAAGGAAATGAAATATTTACGAAAGGGATGCAAAGTTTTCCTTTTATTTGCAGGAAATATTTTCGTGGGGATATCGAAAGAAGAATATCAAATTTTTATATACAAGGTTAAAATATATATGTTTTTTAGAAAATAACGTTTTGCATGCTATGCCACTCAAACGGTATGGAACAGAATGCCGGTGGAAGTTTTTGAAATCCCCAAGATTGTCAAATACTCATGAACCAGTATTCCCAAAGAAAGAGATTCTGTGAAAACCGCTTCAAATTTGTTTCCAGACATATTTTTTCTTTACTGTATTCTTTCAAAAGGTCGGTATCATTAAATTTTCAGAAAGTGGAAGACGAGGCTACAAAACAGCGTCGAATATGCACTGCATTATTCATATATTCTTGTCTTGTTCACAAAATATTCATACTGAAACAATTGAGGAAGTTTCGTCTTTCTTGTTTCTGTGTTTTAATATAAGCAGCTTCAGACGTTTGTTTCTTTTAAAACAGACCTCTGCTAAGTAATATATTCTAAGGTGAATTTCAGGCCTGTGCATTCAAAATAAAAATGTGTGTACTTAACGCATCGGTAGATAAACTTCAGAAAATGAAAAACAATGTTATTTAACTTTAAGAAAAGTCACACACAGATTTTTATTCACGAATTAATGGTACTTAAGCTGCATTAGTGTTACGCATTACACCAATTCAGATAAATATACTTTCGGTCTTATTCAAAGTCAATGGAATCCAAGCTAATGATTATCTGGTAGATGGTTTTAAAATACAATATAAATTAACCCTCAGGAGAAATTGCTGAAAATGACACATGAAAAACAAAAAGAAAAAGTCTGATCAAGACGGATTACAACAAAATTTCATATAAAAATACCTTTCGAGCCAACATGCAAATGGTTAAATATTAACATCCAATGAATGAACTCCGGAGCATCCCAAATCCCAAATAAGCATCCGGATGGTATGTAAAAAAAAAAAGAAAATTCAATTTTAGGACAATTAACTCTCACTCGAACTAGATTCCGTCTACTTCCTCTAACTAGACTAATACTTTACACGTGTCACTATTTGTGAGAGGACCTGGCTAAAGGAAGTAGGGTATATGCTGGCAGGAATGGCTGAACCGTGGCAAAACATACTTTAAAGAAGAGAATTCTAGACAGAAGACATCCCAATTGAGCATGCAGATGGTATATAAAAAAAGAACAGAAAATTCAATTCTAGGACAATTATCTCTCTTATCTCTATTATATTTTATTCAGTCTACTTACTTTAACTATTCTAATACCTCGCATATGTCACCATTTATGAGTGGACCTGGATAGAGGAAATAAAGTTTATGTTTAAAGAAATGGTTGAACCATGGCAAAACACACCTTCAAAAAGGGAGCTCTAGAGAGACGACATGGCATGATATTATTATCCAACTTGTAACCAGGGAGACGTCACCTGAGAACACCGATAAGCGAGTTTACCCGGAAATCTTACTGAGTTATTACTTTCAGTGATGAGACCTGCGAAAACATTTTTCTTTTATTTTGAGTCAGGACTTTTAAAAACGTTAAAAAGGTGCAGTTTTAATGGAGATCTTCTCTAACATAAATTATTCATTACCCTTATTAATGGGAATCATCTTTCAATCATTTGATGCTTTCAACATTCATCAATTATTTTTTTTGTGAAAAAATTTTGGCGTGGGTTTTTTCAACCAACCCATAAATAAAAACGTCTTTTTATTTATGGGTTGCTAAAAATTATCATAAAAATAGCTTCTGTCTAGCTTCAGATAAAATTCAATGTAAAGGTATGAAATTCTCTATTTTCAGCGTAGAAGAAATTTTATATGTTAATATAAAAAGTGAAAAAAAATGTAAAATATAGCCTTTCTTCTACAAGGTAAAATAATTCTGAAAAATGTTATTTGATGATACTTCAAAACATTCTAAGCTGATACAAATGCTTCCAGTAGAGAAGAAAACATTCGAAAGTGGTAATACGAAACTCTAATATACTTCAAAATGAAAATATATTCAAATTACTTTTCAATATTTGAAATTTTTTATATTTTTCTAAGTATTTTAAATATTCAGTATGAAACTTTACACCCATTTCCAAAGAGATATTTTAAGAAAATTATTTCTAAATACAGAAAAAAAAAAATTGGAAGAAACTTTTAGTTACCGATTTTGTCTGCCTTATAAAAGGAAAAATGCCTCTGTTCGGTCTATAGCAACCTATAGTTTTCTATAGTTTCTCTAGTCTTAAAACTATAGACCTACTATAGACTATAGTCTATAGTAGATCTATAGTTTTAGGTGTAATTTTTCAAATTTATTACTTTTTATTAGTTTTATTCACAGTATGCATTTTATTACATTTATTTTAACATGCCATTTAAAAATATCACGATAAATGGTTTGAATGTATTCCTAAAAATAATTTCTGCACACAAGTAAAAAAAAATTTTTTTAACTCTCCCATACCATAAAAAAAACATGCATCGGCAATAAAAATAAATTTCAAATGTGAAAAAAATTAAGGTTCAGAATATTAAGCATCCTTTTATTTATAAATATTAAAATTTGAGCAAATTTAAAAAAAAAAAAAAAAAATTTCAGCAAAATTCAATTTTCAAGCGAAGAAAATGAAATGGTAAAAAAATTCAAATTATCCATTTGTCACAAATCAGTTACTAAATAACAGACTACTAAATTACTGTAATATTAATTTAAGGTATTATTGTAGAATGTAGTAATTTATTTTGAAAATTCAGAAAAGAAAGTGAAAGAAATCGCTTGATTCCAAAATTATAATGCAGCTTAAATGAGTCAGAATACTATTTCGTTATGTTTTTAGGAGATGCATAAAATATTACTATATTAAATCAAATTCATTTTGAACATGGAAAAAGATCATTTAAATACTTCTTAATTTAAGATTTTTTTCTTCATAAATGACTTTTAAAAGAAAAAATTCCTCCTTACATGGTAAATTATTGAAGTATTACATATTTCCAATAATATAATTATTTCCAATAACACGTTCCGAAAACATACGAAAGTATATTTTCCAATAATACATTTCACTGCTGCTTTATAATTAATGCACGATATTACAGTGATATAACGAATGAAAAAGACGGAAAGGATGTAATTATTTCTAGGTTATAAAGCAGAGATAAACACGAAATCTAATATAAGAATTAACTTGCTTTAGCGAAACTAAAATTTCTTCCGCTTATTTTTGTAAGGCCAGGAATGCAGAATTCCTTCTTTCGAAGAAAGCAGTTCAGATTGTAATTCCTACTAAGTCCCCGTAAAGATTCTGAAAAATCTAAAATCTTACAAGACTGGCTTCGAAATCTAGTAAAACTAATCTGAGCAGCAACATTTCTGCTCTGGCGCACTGCCACGTTTATTTTTGTATAAATGTGAGCAGACAGATGCAGTTCGAAGAAAGGATTAACTGTAGAAAATATTATTTGAAACGTTAAGTCAACATCCTTCTTCTGTTATTGTTTTTTATTCCACCAGCCCATGAATCCGTGTGTTTTCATGGAAGGGGAGGGGTCAGATTCTGTTGTGATAGAACACAAGTAAATAGATGGCTGATTTCGTTCAATGCCATTGAAGAAGGAGGACAGTGCCTTCCGGGAAGACCTTACGGGGGCGGCCCCCTACCCTGCATTGGCATATCGTATGAAAGAAAATCTGGAAAACTTCCACCAGGTAGTCTGACTAACGACGCAAGATGCTGAACATCACAAACGCCATCGGGTCTCCCTACTTTTGAGATAGTGTCTTCAAAAAAGCCTCCAGTAGATTGAGTCTCAGCCCTAATGCTCACCAGAGGCTCACATTGCCACTGAGCCACGAGTCGGGCTTCTTCTAAATATGATAGTAAAAATGCGAGATCTTTCAACAATAACTCGATCAAGCTTTTGATTTATCTTCGAGGTAATCCTACGAAGCTCAAATTTCAATGTTTAACATTCTTCTATTCGGTTTTTTACTACCCATAATCAACAAATAAACTTAATGTGCTGGAAAATATTCCAATCATTAATAAAAATTAGGGAATTATGTAATCAATGAAAGTTAGTTTATTTATCGTATACAAATGATGTTTCCATAATATATATTATTTGATTAAATGGACCTGCTATTTCTTCAGAAAGATATATGTTTTCTCAAAATTATCTGGCTATCTGATATTGAAATAACTTCTTACTGCATAAAAGCAACCATATATTTAAATTGTACTTTTACTGAACTAGCAATTGACACTGATAAGCACAAAAGTCAGACTGAAAAAAAAAAATCACAAATAAAAAAAAATCGTTTTTTGTTTACTTTTTACCCCAAAATAGATTCAAATTTTATGCAACTGTTGACTTTGTAACAGTATTTGTTATTTATGTTAAATGTAATAGATAATTTAAATACGAGTATATCGGAAAGATAAAATGAAGCAAAACTTTAAATACAGTTAGACTTAATCTGCTATAATGTTTATTTTAAAAGGCGTTTATCATTTTAACTATTTATTTATTCAATCTGAATCAAGTACCATGCGGTTCTTGACCTTTTACAAAGTCCAAAGTTTAGCCTTTTATCAAAGGCGAAATTCGAAAATTGAAACCAAGAGAAGATTAATCAATGCAAAAATATTCAATCGCGTCGAGAAGTTATGAAGGAGCTGATATGAAAATATTTTTTAAAGTATTACTTTTTTAAAGCTTTTTATACCTAGTATTATTTTAAAAAGAAATACTAGGTTTATCTTACCTCTTTTAAATTAATTAGATCTAACCTACGTGTGAACTGAAGAAAAATATAATACTATAAATATAAAAATTGTATTGCATTGTATATAAATTGCATATTATTATATTTTTTATTAAAAATATAAAATATAATAATATACAATGGTAACGATGTAATTTTTTAACCTAACCTAAGTAACGATGTAATTTTTTAAGCAGAAAGAGATGAAATTGTAGAAAGGGTATATTACGATTAATATAATGAACAACCAATTTAGTAGAATGGTTATTTGTTTCAAATATCTTGAACAAGATGTCATGGCTATATCAATACTACATTTAAAAAAAGTACTAACGCCACTGTTAAAGACATTCTCTTCAAGTTCAAGCCAGTTCTAACGAGCAATATGGCTAGGAAAAAACCACCTGGAAGATTTTGCTCGTGGTAGATGAATCGAAAAGCTTGAGGTTTGTTTGGTTTGTCGCTCTACGGTCATTTTGTGCACACTTTGGGCAAATTCGAACCGAAGTTTGTGGAACCAAAGACCAGAGTGCTTGCCAATTGGCCATCAGACCACGAAAGCTTGAGAAGGGAGATGCGGAACGAACCCAAGAGTTTCGAACCGACAAAACTGTCTAACTTTCTTTTCTCCCCATCTCACCTAGATTTATGTAATACTCTATCAGTTAGAAATGTGAGGGTAGAACATTGGTGAGTCTCTTGTATATCACAAACAATCCACCGGCGGGTGGTGGAGGAGGACAGTGCTTTCCTGGAGAACTTTTAATAGTAACTGCCCCGTATTTGCTTGTCGTATAGGACAAAAAACTCACGGAAAACTCCCCCCAGGCAGTTTGACTATCGGTACGAGACGGTTTTACACACATTATCCCAATCGCTATAGCACCTCCTCGTTTCTGAACACTGAACTACACTGTCTTAAACTGTGGATTTTTCATATAGTTTATTTTATTTGCTTAAAATGAATAATTGATTGTCCAGATTAGCGAAAAGGCACCAGTCAGTCGGCAAAATTGGCCAACAGTTGCTTACGGCAAAGTGGCTTGGTCCGCCCCATACCCCACAAAGATAATTATGGTCTGTAGAATAATTTTTCTTATAGTTGGATGCATTCTATTGTTATCTGTGACGCCTTTGCACCTTGTACATATATTGACGATATTATATGCTCCATTGTGTTGTACTTCCTGCTATAGCACCCGGGACTTACATTTCAACAGGATAATCATTGCTGCTGTTTGTAAACACGGTCATTTTCTGCACACGAGGGTTAAGCAGACCGGGACCTACAGTTTAAAGTGCATTTCGAACCACTAACAAACATCCATGTAGTGGTAGCATAGATATTTGTTAGTGGTTTAGAATCCATGTTAAACTGTAGGTACCGGTCTAATTAGCCCAAAGCGTGCAAAAAGTGACTGTAGAATGACAAAAAAAAAAAAAAAAAAAAAAAAAAAAACCTGTCAGATAAATAGCCCATAGGTAATTTTTGCGTTGTTTTATAAATCTTTGTTTATTTCAATAGAAATAGTTTTTCTTAATACAATAATTTAATGCAATAATAATAATAATTAATAATTAATTTTTTTCGATGAACGAGATTATTTCGTTTTGATATCAACCTTAGGCAAATGAAATGTCTTACGCTTGTAGTTTAGGTTTTATATGATATGATTGATGATTGATCATTGATATCATATGATTGATGAAAACATGGACTTGAATTATCCTGATATATTTGGTTATCTTTTTTTGTAAATGTACGAGATCAAAGAATTTTAAACTTCTAATAAAGTTTATGCATAGCTATGCCTTAAATTTAAGATAAAGCTTCGTTTGAGATGAATTATAAAGGTAAAAGATGCTTTTTTTTTCCTTAAAATTGTTTGGCTTATTACTTATTACCCAAAGTTGGTTGACCATATATAATATACACAGAGGAATACTTGTATTCATGTTAAGTTTCTTAGCATGAATATAAAGCAGTATAAGGGACCGGAGGTGCCTGGTGGGGAACGCTTTTAATTTTGTGAGAGATCACGGCTCGAAACCCAACAAGCGAAACTAAACCCTAAACTCCCATATCTGTACCAGTTATAAATCTGTAGTTCAAAAAGTCCTTTTGTATGGTTCCAGAAAAAAAGAGTGTGAATTCTTCCAGATGCCACTACTATTTTATTAGAATGACCGTGAAATGCAATACAATGTATCGTGATGCACCCTGTATAACGCTAAATCTACTAAATCTGTTCTAGTAGCGAATCACCTCAGCTCAGTGTCTTGCATTTGAAAAGAACGACAAAGAATAAGAATCCTCAGAAAACTGATATAATTCCACATCTGTATCGCATCAGTTGTGTATAAAAAAATGCGTCATTACAAGCAGAGCTTGGTTTTCGTATGTAGTGTAATTTTTCCTTCCCCTGCAAAATATGCAATTTTAGGTCCTTGCAAGTTGTAATATAAACAATCATAATTGATTCTTTATGATGTCAATTTTCTAGAAAATGAATGATATTTATTCTTACGTATAAGATTAAACGTATAAAATCCTGGTATTTGAAAAAAAGAGAAAATATCATATTGTATGTGAATTATATTAAGTGAATTTTTAATTTCTCAAAAAAATACATGTGAAAATGTATAATTTACAGAATATGATAGCAGTTATTTAGAATTTGTTTCTACGTTTACAGAAATTAGCGATAAAAAGAGACCACAGTATGTACCTTGTTTGATAGCCTTGGTGCCAGAGTGCTACAGCCAAGTAAAGAAAAGTGCTATTTAGAAACCAATCACTGCATAAATAGGAAACCTGGTGATTGCTTTGCCAGAAATTTTAAAGAACAGAAACAGCAAAAAGTACATTTTTTACGAATGTATTAATACCAAACAATGCTTCGCTGGCATCTTACATAGAAAATGTATGAACTTCGGCTACTTTTTCCGACTATTCCATACCATCGTATAAGAACTCCGGCGACTGTAGATAAGCAAAAATTAAGGGAATCTACTTTCAACAGTATCTGGTTGCAGAATACAGCATATAAGGGGGAGGGCCACAAAGATCTATTAATTGAAAAATCAAAGGAAAAGAATTTGGGATGCGGTTGATAATAATGAAGACCATTTGATATCTATGCATGAATGGTAATGGCATTGCTGAAAACCTTCTCTTTTGTAATAATATCACAACAGATGCGAAGGATCAGGCTTTGTTTAAGATTTGGATTGGATTTGAATAATTTGGATTAGACTATGATATGTTGGTGCCACCTCTCGTTTCATTTCTGACTGTTACAGAGGCGATATTTTTTCGAAGCAAAACCTTTGATGCACAATAAACTCTTTGCTTATTCACAGTGAAACGAATGCTAAAATATCTATATCCGGCATCTCAATGTGCAATGAATGAAGTTAAATATTCGTGCATTGCAGGCAGGGTTTTTCAAAAACTATGTGAGAAGTGTGGTGTTGCTCAATATTTTAAACCTTAATTAAACAATACCCGATCCTAGAAACAACTAGTTATTCCGTCTTACCCAACACACATTAACCATTATGAATTCCGCAATAACCCATACCACAAATTAAACCTACAAGTTCGCATGCCTTCAAAGACTTATATAATTAAAAAAGGAAACACACTCACATGAAATAATACACAGATAAAATTCATAACTTTAATCTATTCTTCAAAGAAAAGAGTCAAAAGTTCAAGAAGATTCTCCCAGAGCAATTTTTTTAAAGAAACTAATAGACTTGTGTGACATTTTTGAAAACCTGACTGCCCTGAATCTCTTTCTCTCTTTGCTGGGAAAAAAGATACATCTTTTAAAATTAATGAAAAAATTTTAAGCTTTTATAAGAACTACGAAGGCAAAAAAATGAATGAAGGTTCAATCAAGGATTTTTTTCCTCACATCGCAATACTTGAAGTGAATTTGATTTTTCTGAAGATAAGAAATTTATTTCTAAAGAACACATTTTATCACCTGTTTGAGAAACACTTTCAAAATGAAAATATCGATAATTTTGTATGGATTTATGATGCATTCGATACCATTCCTTCATGTGAATTTATTTCTGCAAAAGTAAAAAATCGTATTGAGTTTTCTTTCGTCAATAGTTTAAAATTAAAATTTGGCAGCGTAGAATTGACCGAATTTTGGGTTTCCATTAAAGATGAATATCCCCTTCCCTTTTCAACTTTTTATCTGTTTGAAGTTGTATTTTTTTTAAATCAATGAGCATCGGCCGAAAATCATTGTGAAAAAAAAAAATTAGAGTATTCTTATCCACTTTGATTCCAGGATTTGGGAAAATGTGCTTCATTCTATACATTTAATTTTCATAAATAAATATTAAATGAACGAAGTTTTTTATATGTCTAGAATCCCCTGTAGAATTTCCCAGAAATAAATGTAAAAATAATGAAAAAGTTAACAAATTAAATTTACAGTACGTGCCCCTCTATTTTAAAATTTAAACATTTTGGAGCAAAGTAATCTCACCAAAAATATGTGGATATTCTACGCATTCTGATCATCAGAAAAGATTTCATATTTTAATTGGTTGAAGAATTTTTTTAAAGTGACGAAAATTATTTTAAATTTTTTTTCATATTACTGGCAACTCGTATATCTTTTTAATAGTGTTTTTATATAACAAATTTCAATTTATTTAAAAATTAAATGGTATAACTGTTAATATTATGCAATAAAATGTTTTGTAAATGAAATAAATAAATTTATCAAAGAGAGAAAGTCTATTCTTTTACTAGTTCATTTATAAGGTATCTTTAAGGTACGTAAGCAATATGAGGCCATGAATTAAAACAAAAACACACACAGTTATTTCTTTTTTTCGGATTTCAGTTAACAACATAAGAAGTTCAAGTTACAGATAGTAAGCAAACAACTTCTTAATTTTCGAAAGCTTTAAAAAAACAATTGGATCACAAATTAAAATTTAAAATTTTTGGCAAGAAATAATTGTATAATAATTTTAATTTTTGTAGTTTAGTTTATTTTAATTTGCAGTTATTTTGGCAGGCATATGTAAAAAACCCCTAAAAGTAATTCTACGTATGAAATAAGAAAGGAAGGAATATTATGACGTATGAAATAAAGGAATTCTTGAAGGATTTGAATGTAATTCTTCCCATTACCTATATCCAATCAATTTTATTGAAATGGATTTAATGTTTTATTTTTACATTTTGAAATTTTTATCAATTTTTCTCCAGAACTTCTTATCTATTTTTATTACTAACCTTCAATTTCAAATTTTCATTTTTGCAATAAGTTTTTCTGAAATTCTTAATTTTTTATTCTTAATTATGTTATCTACGTTTAGTAGCTATACTAGCACTTCTTAAGAAAAAGGTTCGTTGCCCTTAAAAAAACCGAGACTGTCCTCTAGCATAAGCTTCAGCATCTGTAATCCTATGATGAACACAATGGGTTTTTTTATATCTAAAGATTGAAAATAAGGCCTTTTAAATAAATAGTTCACTTGAGGCGTCACACTTCTATAGCAGCCATTCTCAAGAACTGATAAATGAGTTCCTCGTCATAAAAGTTTGTCTTTCAGGGGCAGAAATCAAAGTTGAAGTCGACCCGACTGGAGTGGTGTAGATTGAAAAAAGATAAAGAATCTAATAATATCTACGTTTATCTGTGATCACAATCTCATTGCATGATTTTCAAAAGCTTTGACCGAAATCTCGTTTCAAAGGCATGCACAATGGGTGGTATTGAAATTAACAATTTTTGACTGAAACCTAATGAAATCCAGCTTTCAATATCGCTACTTAAAAAACTTTAGGAGGGATTTCTTCAGTGAATCGAAACATTTGAAAGAAGTAATTCAAATAATCTCTTCTTTTTAGAAACTTGTAAGAAATATAATTTTATACTCAAGAATTTAGTTATTTAATTTTGAGGTGATACATTTTTAACTTTTCTTGTGTTTAAAAATGAGTTTTTAACAAAGTTTTAGCATTTTTATTATGTACTAAAACATGTTTTTTTACTTTATTAATTTTAGTTAAGTTAGCAAACCCCAAAATAAAAACTGCTAACTAATAAACTGTGAATCAAGTCAGTGACAATTTATTATTACTACTGCATTAAACCACACGCTGAGTTTCAAATCGAGATATCCATGTATGGTATTGTACTGAAATTGCTTAAAATTTTTTTTACTGATTTTAAATATGACAAATTTTATTAATTGGATAAAATTCAGTATTTATTGTAAATCAAATGTCGTCTATTTACTCACCCTTACAAAATAGCTTTTTAAAGGGTTCAGTTTTAAAGGGAATCAAAATTTTTGTTGTTAGAATTCCATAAAAAACACACAAATCTAATATTTCTGTCATATGTTTTCATTTTAATTATGTTTTGTAATTTCATTTAGGAACGTAATTAATAAAAATACCATTACAGTGTAACAATGTTTTGAAATTAATTTTTCTTAACATACAACTCAATCTAAAAAAGATGGATTTATTTTGACTTGGATCAAGTCATCTAGTTAGGGCCTGAATGGCCGAGTGGCTAGCGCTCTGGCGCTCGGTACCACAGGTTTCGGGTTCGAGTCCCGGCGGTGCCATGGGTGTTTGTAGTGGTTCGGAATCCACTTTAAATCGTAGGTTCCGGTCCTAATAGGATCGTAGAGCGTTGCGGGGGCATTGTTACTCCGCGTCCATGGCTTATCTTCCAGTTGCACGCGCCACCTGGGTAATGCAAAGTGAGTAACATTTGTGCAGCGCTTGCCTTAAGGCATCCAAGACCAAGCTGTCTAAGTGTTTGCCAGCTGCATTAGAACAAAAAAAAAAGTCATCTAGTGAGCGGAATTAGCATAGTTTATAATGTTCTGAAGATACTTATTCATTAATAAAGCTATATTCAGAATGTTATAATTAATTTTTACGGTTTTTGCTAATTTCCTGGGCATTTCTTTTCCTATTTTTTATATATGTTTTTTCCTCTTTAATCTCTTGATTCAGTTGCCTGCTTTAATGATTTTGAATTTCATTACCGCAGCTAATGCGTACTTCAGATTATGAATAAATTCCCTTTCAACGTTCTCTTTTACTTATTTTGAGGGAACTAACTAGGAGGCACATGAAAATTTCTGTATAGTAGATGCTCTGATAGGTACGGTATACAAACTGTGTGTTTCTGTGAAACTCATGAACGTTTATGTACTGCTATAACTTTGCTATTAAACTGATTGTATATATGAAATATATATATGGACAAACAAAAATATTAAAAGATTGAAGGGCAGGAACTACATTGGCAGATTCAAAAAGAACACAAAAATTGATACAAAATATACAATAACAAGGTGTAAAATATGTTCTTCAAGAAATTCGTAAAACCCGAAAGTATTTAGTAAAATAAAAAAGAAAAACTTATAAAAATTCAATATATATATATTGTAACCCCCTGAAGGGAAATGTTACTTTTATCCAGGAAAAAGTTACTTTTATCCACCCTCTTTATCAAGGAAATGTAAGAACTTTATGTAAGGAAATGTAATGCGAATGCTCTGACGATTTTGTTATACAATTTGCATGTAGCGAATACTGTTGAGGAATATATATGTATATATATATATATATATATACTTTTGCATTTCTTGATATTCTAGTATTGGAACATTGTTTCATGTTCATCTGACATTGCAGTTTACAATGCACTGATCAATGAGACTGCGTAGAAAGCATTCTGCAGTTAAGGCTAACCTTCCCATCGCATTTGATAATTACTCAAACATTTTATTTTCTCCGGCAGGGACAGCTTTTGCTTTAAAATCTAGTCATGGTATTTGGAAGTATTTATATAACATGGTTGATAACTTTTTGTAGCAGTTGGCATCATTTGACTTCTTAACTGTACATGTAGAGTGGATATAAATTAGATAGCAATGTCGTAAGTGAATAATTTGAGAAACATTAATTGTAAGGCACCATTTCAATAGCAAGTATTTCAAGTCCATGCCTAAGTAAAATGTAGTTCATGTTCATTATCATTCTGTGTTCTATCAACGGTTTTATGGAACGCCTTCCATTGTGCAGGTGCAACAAAATTTTACTAAAAAGTATCCCTAGAGGTATTTAGTATGGTAACATCGATTTATCGAGACAGAGCTCATAGAAAGATAAGAAAAGAATTTCAGAAATGATACGCCATCAGAGAATCAATTTTGAGAAATTCGAGAAATCATTTTTGAAAATCTCCATTATGTGCTGGTTTAAAATTGGAAATTCCTAAGTTATCTCTTTGAAAAGTCCAGCGTCTGAGGTTCAGGCTTTCAAATTACAAATTTTTCATACTCTGAATACGAAAAACGAAAATAGTAACACCACTGTATTGGAGCATATTGAAAGGAACTGTTGCATTTAGTTCTCAGTGACACTGCAAATTTTCATTGAAATGGCAAAGTCAATAAACATAAGATCAAATATAGATCGGAAAACCGCCTTCGACCATGGAAGAAATAGTTCCAACACAAACGTGTTTTGTGCCTTAAGTTTTTCTAAAGTTTTTGGTCTCTTTTTCCTAATGTTTTGGAGATTCTCCTTTCCTCATGTTTTTGAGATCCTCTTTTGCTAATGTTTTCAAGATCCTCTTTTATTAATATTATCAGGAGAAAAACATGTCCGTTTTCTCTCAGTATCAGTTGATACTGAGAATCGTTTATGATATTAACTTGACTAGTATCTGTTAAAAAGACAAAATTCCATTGTTGAGACGTCCAGTATCAGTATTCTTTATACCAATCTAATTCCTTATCCAAGCCGCCAAGCTTTGTCCAAGCCGCCGATGAGAATCTGTCTGGGGGATGCAGCATTCAGGACGACGGACTAATATACTTCATTTATGAAAGAGTCTGGCTACAACAAAGCGCGTCATACCGTTGCAGCTCGTAGCTGCTGAACAATGTTGCCCTCTGGTTAGCATTGATCTCTTTTCGCCTGCGGAATAATATGTCGGTCACCCATTGGCGTTGTTTTTCTTGGCAACCACAACCATCCATTCTTACAGTTGTACCTGTGGTTTGGAAGGCTTTCCTAGTTCGTGAAACGACACTTCTGTTGATTCGAGAATCTTGAGCAACACTTGTCACCCTTCCTCGAGCTTACTGATCATCCTGCCACGTGTAAAATCGTCCACATGGTTTCTTAGCTGTATTGAACGTATGAACACACTTAAATTTTCAGAACTTGTCTTTAATAGCGTCTTTTGCCCTTCTTTTTATTGCAGTCTTGCACTGAGTACGCTGACAGCAATCGTTTTTGTGAGCTATTACGTCACCCATGACATTTTGTTCCTGATATTAATATACAAATCACCTTTCTACTGAATTGGGTGTTCATTGTACTGATCGTAAAAAAAAAAATTTTTTTTTAACAAGTTAAATATGCATAATGGGAAATAAAGATTTTGGTGAATAATATGACATTGATTTAATGCACTGCAATAAGCACAGCTATTTTGCAATTTTTAAA
>BPLQ01007044.1:0-142048 GCA_021605075.1 Caerostris darwini | reverse complement strand
TTTAGTAATGGTAAAAAGTATTCATGTCGCTTTTAGTTTAAATTAAAAAATTTTATTAACCTTTCATTAAATTAACTTTTATGTTTTATAAACTCTTTTTTTTCCATGATCATAAAGATAACGACACTTAAGAATTTTAATCAGTTTATTTTTAATTATATTAAATTAAAATTTAAGTTTAATAAGGTTGTTTCCAGTTTTTTTTTATAAGCGCCACTAACCTGATCTTCAAATAATTAAATCTCAATATTATTTTAATCTTAAATAAGTTTTTCACAATGGCTATAAAAACTTTCAATTATTTTTAACATAATTAACTCTATATAAAAACAAGAGATAATTGAAAGACTACTTAGAAAACAAAATCACTTTTTTTATCAATCAAATTTTTCACTTGAAACGATCTCTTACACCACAAGTGCTTGAAGGAAATACCAAGTTCTTTTGTGCAGTTTTCTAGGAAAGAATCTTCGATGATTTCTAAAAAAATGCCTGCGGACACTATTTGCACAATGGGCCTCAAAGAACTGCGAATCGTTTTCATATCACACTGAAGGTACATTTTTTTCTTGCTACAAGATTTTCTGCAAAGGGAATTTGAAGGATTCAATTTCATTTGATTCAGTTCAAAAAACGGATTATTTTCAGTTTCTTGGGGATTTATTGGGATCTTATAAGTTTTTCTCTTCATAAAATTCCAACATATAGTCAATCCAAGCTGATTACATTTTTAATATTTTATAGGTTTTAAAGCAAGGATAAGAAGAATTTATGAAAAATATATTAAGCATAAATAATTCGTCATGTTTTATAAAATAAGTGAAAATTACATGTATTAAGATTCAAAATACTAAATCAGAAGTTGGAATAAAAAACAGACAAAATTAATTACAGAACTGTAAAAGTTGTATATCAATAAGATAAAAAAAAAAAAAAAAACTTGCGCAATACAGTTGCCAGTTGCACAGTAACTCGTGTAACTGACTATAGATATTATATATATATATATATATATATAATATCTGCTATCAATCTATATATATTCACATACTTACCTTACTTATCTTTGCATAATTACTTATCACACACAATAATGGATAACATGTTATTTTACGTTAAATTAGTCTTGTGGTTTTAATGTTTGTAAGTATTTTTGTGATGTTTTTCGTTTCAAAATTCAGTTTAAATTCTCTTTTATTTTAATACATTTCTAGTCCGATAATAATTAAATCAACCTTTTTGCTTCAATAAACTGACTGTTATTCATTCTTCCTCTTCTTCCTTCTATGACTGAGTTCATATAGAAGACCATGAAATTCTTCACTTTCGTTACTTTATGGGAAATTTCTGACATTATTCTCAGTTATTATATAATACATTATATTATTATATAATATTATTTTATCATATCTTAACTGTATTATATAAATACAAAATAAAGCCAAATAATCAATAAATAAATAGTAACTGTGAAGCGATAGAAATGTTCAATAAAATGTTTTAAATATGCTAAACTTATGTGGACATAGATAACATAGACGTGAATGCGAGGTTTAAATTTAACTGGAGTTAAATTTAACGCAACCCTGGGTAATACGCTAAATAACCTTTCCCTGTCAAATAATTGAATTTTTAATAGGAGTTAAAAATCAAATGCTAATATCAAATTCTTGCTATCCGAAGATTTGAATCGACTACTCCACCTAACGCCAAAACTGTGAAGCTCTGTTAAATAACTGTTGAAATCAATTGCTAAAACACATTTCCTATCGAAAGAAATGAATTCAACTACCTTGACAAAAAAAGTAGTTACTTGCTTGTATGTAAATCCCTAATAAATACTTCCTAAAAAAAGAAACATTTGATGAAAAGGAGATTTATTAATCCATTTGCAGAATAAAATAGAATTTTTACGACAAGATTCTTACTCACAAAATTAATTAAATCTCGTAAATTATCATTTGTTAGAAAAAAACACCTTCATATAGTTGTAGAAAAGAGTAATTACTAATACAATTGCAAAAAAGAACTTTTTGTTTGTTTAAAGAATTCCACATTTATTTATTTGATAAGAATTGTGCATTTTAAAAAAGATTTATTTATCCATTTTAATCATATTTAGTAATTGTTTCCTTAGTGTTAAATACGCTAATAAAATAAACTTCAAATAAATTTTTTAATTAGTTTTTATTTCTAATCTTAAAAACATTTGAAGATTAAATTACATAGTGCTATTTATATATTACAGCTTACCTATAATTAAATTTACTAACTAGATAAAATCATCAGAGAATTTTTTTCATGGTTGCCCTGAAAATGTGCAGCACAAAAAGCATTGATTGTGATTTACTTATAAGATAATTTACTAATAAATAATTTTGATTCTGTAACTATTTATAAACTGTTTATTGTTCTTCATAATTGAATCTAAGATTCATAATACTGCTCCACGTAGACGTTTGCAAAATATAATTTAAAAAACTCTATTAAAAAGACTCTATTTCAATTCAAAACAAGTTAAATGTTAATAACACGGTAAATATATGATGGTGATTATAAAATTATTAGTAATCGTAATTCACAAAATGAAAATGTGGGGCAAATGAAAAATCAATCTTGAACAAACAATGTCTATTTTTAGGATGGTGGAAAAAAATGTTGCAAGGATGAGGAGAAAAAACATTTCCGGAAGCATACTAAAGAAAAGACGGAAGGAAACTCCAGACAAGTTCAAGAGCACAATAGAGATAAGGCATAATCCTTCTGGAAATTTCTAGTTCTTAAAACCACAGAATAATAACGTATATTGATTTGATTACATTATGTATTCTTTTGGGGGCTTGCAGGGATGGATGGTGTTTTCCTAAACTAAGTGACTAAACTAAGTAACCCGGCCAACGAAGCCAGATTATATATCTTTATGTTTTTGAATCCCAATTAGAAATGAACCATGAATTTTAAGAGATTTTTCGATTTCTTAGAAGGTTTCCATTTTGTCCTTCATCTCGATTTCAAACTTCCTTTAAATTGAGAATATTTTCAGTTAAAAAAAAGATAATGCCATTTGTCTCAAAATCGGTGGTTGATTATTTCTTATTACACAAAGCCAAGTGATCTATGAACATGAAATAAGTTTCGCAGCAGGAATATAAAGTAGCCTACAAAAAGGCTTTAGAATTGAGAATCAAAGACGAACAGAAGGTTCAGGTGTCCAAAATAGGAATGTGTAGGGTAAATTTTATGCGAAATGCTCTGTTCCAAACCCCCAAATGTCACCTATCAGGTTGGTTTTTTTCCAAATTGTGGGTATTCCCTGGTTAAAGCTCTATTACAATTTTATTTATTTTTTAACTGTTAAGATGTTGTTTTGATTCTTTGGGAGATAGTCATATATTTGACCCGCAATAGATAGCAAAATAATTTTTTGTCATAGGTAATTCCCCCAATAATTATTTTCAAGTTTTTTTCTCACTATTCAAAATTATCACTCTTTTTGATGTAAAATTCCTTTAAATGTTTGAAAGTTATACTTTGTCCCTTCTTTTTATTTAATCTTTTATAGAAGAATATTTAATAATTTAATTTGTTTCAAAACACTGTGAGTTAGAGAAAAAAAACTATACAATGAACAACAAGAGCCAAAAAATATTCTACTCCACTAAATGAAACATCTAAAATGTTCACTTTTTTTGATTACTAACCAGTAACAAATATAAATAAACAGTTTAATTCTCGATGTAACAAATAACAAGAAAACATCAAATATTTAGTTAAGTAAAGAAGGCAAATACAAAAAGAGTGGACTTTTCGTAAGTTTCGAATTCCCCCGTAACATTATCAAGTTCAATCTATTGGTCTTTGGGAATTTAAAAGCGAATATTTATTAACCAACTTTGTCCAATCCACAATACTTCCCTTTCTATTGATTTTCGAATGACGGAAAGAGATACAGACTAGAAGAAAAGATACAATTATACTTGCAAATCGCCCCAAGCTACACCTCGTACAATCTGCTCCGATCTTTCATTTACGTAGTTATTGAGCTTCGAGATAAAACTTCGTTTAAGGTACATCATTAGTTTGAAGGCTTTCAACGCTGGATGAAATTTATTTCGCAGAATGGAAGGGTTTTGAAAGGATAGAAATCTATTTTAAAATGAGTTCGCTTCTTTTATTTAAAAACAACTGGTTTTTTTTAGAACGGATAAATTAATTAGTCACGGATAATAAGCTGTTTATTTGTAGAATAAATAACCAATAATATATAAGAAAGGTAGGCTGATAAATACAAGGGGGAGGTTATTCGAATCATCGATTATAAGATTTTTTTAAAGGACAAAAAGAGAAAGAGAGATACCTGATTTAAAATGTGTTCGTTTCTTTTATTAAAAGTACTATTAAAATCGTCTAATTTGAATGTCAGATGAGTTTACTGCAGACGAAAAATAAGTTGTTTATTTATAGTTTTTGTAAGATCAATAACAAATAGGGGAAGGTTGATAAGTATAAAGTGGAGATAATTTATTTTGTTGATTGGAAGATTTTTTGGAAGGATAAAAAAGGGAAACCTTCTTTAAAATACATTCACTTCTTATATTAAATGCATTGGGCTGTTCTCAAAATAGTTTCCTTTTTTCCCCAATATAGGATTTTATTGTATTTTTTTATAGCCAACTTCATACTTAAGCCTCATTGTCATTACATATTATGACAGTTGATATAGCAGGGCTTCTTTGTGAAAACGTTTGTTTTATTTTGCTCAAGGGTTTTGTTTGGTTCCCTATCAAATATATAAAATCGAAAGCAGTATTATTTTTTTTCTAATGCAGCTGGCAAACACTTAGACGGTTGCCTTTGATGTCTTAAGGCAAGCGCTACACCGACGTTACTCACTTAGCACTATCCAAGAGGTGCGTGTAGCGTGAAGATAAGCTACGGACGCGGAGTAACAATACCCCTTCAACATTCTACGATCATGTTAGACCGAGACCTACGGTTTAAAGTGGATTCAGAACCACTACAAACATCCATGGCACCGCCGGGACTCGAACCCGAACCCAACCCCGAGCGTTAGCCTCTCGGCCATTCAGGCCTCTAGCCATAAGAATACATTTTATCATTGTTTTTTTTTTTCAGTATCAGAATATTTAATTTGTAATTGTTAAATAATATCAGTTATCAGTAAATAAATCAGTAATTTTTTAAGATAATACATTTAAATGAATAAATATCCTGTTCATTAAAATTTAGGAGACGAGTCCGAGCAGCCTAGAATAGCAAGAGTAATAACATAGTTTATTTTTTTTACTATCGAAAAAGTAAAAATACTGTTCAAGAAAAGGGAAAATTATACAATGCGTATAGAGAAAATGTATTGACAGAACACTAGTGCCAAAACTGGATTGCAAAATTTCTTTCTAGCAATTTTGATGTTGAAGATGCACCAAGTTCAGTTGAAGCTGATGATGGCAAAATAAAGGCATTCATTGACGCAAACAGTCGAATAACAATTCGTGAGATCAATGAGAGAATAAACTTATAGTATTCGACCCTTCATGATCACGTGAAACGCCTTGGTTTAATTTCAAACTCGATACATGAGTTCCACATGTTCTTACAGAAAGAAATTTGCCCTGTCACATTGACGTCTATGATTTGCTTCTCAAACGCCAAGAAAATTATCCATTTTTGAAGTGAATCATTATTGGATGGGAAGCTAGAAGCGGGATGATTGCGAGAAACAGGATGTCTATAATAATGTTGCACGCAAGAGATCATTGAATAAAGAAGATGAACCGGCTCAAAGAGCATCGAAAACCGATGTTCATCATGAAAAAAGATTATTCTGTCTGTTTTCTGTTCTGGGATTTCAAAAAAATCGGCTGTTTTTTTTTTATTTTTTTTTTTTTATTATTATTATTATTATTATTATTATTATTATTTGTATTTTTATTTATTTATTTTTTTTTTTTAGTATTTATCGGACAATACCATGATTACTTCTGAAGTGTACAGTCATCAACTGGACAAACTGGGTGATTCACTCAAACAGAAAAAATCAGAATTAATCAATAGAAAAGGTATAGTGCTCCACTGAGATAATGCGAGACCTCATACAAGTTTATTAACTCGCCAAAGGTTATTCAAACTTTTATATATGGGGTGTAGTACTGTATACTATATTTTCCACATCTGATACATCCGGATAATTATTGTTCCTATCTATACAAACTTTTTAGATCTCAAAACTTTACTTGAAATAAGTACGTCAAAAATTACTTGGATAATTTTTTTTGCCAGCAAAGATCAAAAGTATTTAAAGCGAGAAATCATGCTACTACCAGAAAAAGGGCGAAATCTATTGGACCAAAACGGAGAATGTATAATTCAAAAAAATATTTATACTGTATAACAAAATAGTCCTTCATTTTCCTCATAAAATAAAACAACCCGAAATTACTTTCCAAACAATCCGATACCACAAAAGTTTGCAGTTTTTAAATAACAAATTTATTACAGATAGAGGATAAATTGCTTATAAAAACATTATAATTTCTGATCTCATATCAGTAATGAATTATAGTAGTAATATAAGAGAGATGGTAGAAGTTATTCATAATATAAGGGAGAAGGAGTCACTTATTGAAATAATTTACAAACCTAATTTTAAGTAACTTATCATGGATTTAATAATAAGTGTTTCCTTATATTTAACATATATTTGGAGTAACCATGGTTTTTCATGTTAAATTTTTATTTTTAATGCAAATAAAAATTTGTCCGTGTTAATTTTAAAAAGATATGCACATTCGTTTTCACTGTTCTTGGTTTCTGTTTACGAACTTTATTTAATATATAAGGAATTTTTTATATATTTTTAATATTTGGAACATAAGCCTTTTTACAAATAAACAATAAAAGCATTTATTGAGAATATTTAAAAATCGTTTCACATACTCGGAATATTTTCTCTTTTTTTAAACATTCGTAAATAAGGAATTAAATCTAAAGCATGAAAAGTTTTATCGACTTCATAGTCCCGAATTCCTAAAAGTTCTTAACTGTTATTTCTTTTGTTAATTTAATAAATAAAAATATGAAAAGTGCATTGTAAATTCTTGCCTGTTTCTTGTCCTGTATCCATTTAGTAAAATAATTAAAATTTGATTAGACATTGAAAAATCTAGAAAGCCTCTATCCTAAATGTCCTAATCTGTTCGATTTTAGAACAATTGAAAAAGCATTTTTGATATAAACAATGCCACTCAAAGGAAAAAGAATAATTATGCACCAATTATGATTTTATGCATGAATTATAATGATAATTTTTCATAAATTAATTGACATCGGCACTCTATAACTAATGCTATAATAACTCTATAGGTAATGTACGTCCATTGCAATTGCCACAGAAATAATTAAGTGCTACTTAAAGAATATTTTCAGCTAAACTATTCAATTGTTTTCTTTTATAAAAAAGCCCTTCCTGCCTTCCTAGATTGGCTGTAGATGTACTCAAACAGATTGATACTATCTTACCCCAATGTTGCTTCATTTGGAGAGTACGTCCATCTTATTAAATTCCAAAGATTTTCTCTCAGTGAATTGTGTTTCGAATGCTAAATAAATCGCACAGCTAGTGAATGAAGCTAGTGAATATGTATTTATAAATATTGTTTTTGTATTAAGGTAAAATTGTTGGTAATCCTTGCATATTTCATGTGCTGTGGTTGTATATTTTATGTATGTCTATTTGAATGATTTATATATGAAGGTTTCTAGCTCTCCCCAGATGCAAGCCAGCTCTGATGCGAGTTAGTTCGAATCAAAGAATTGCCAGTTCTGGCGGAAACAGGTCCATTACCGTAGTTGCGAATGTATATGATATTTTTGCGCAGTATTTTAATTGGAGGAGTCTTTAGAAACTTCAAAGCGCAGTCGGTCAAGTCTGCATATTGCATTACTAGCGGAGTGGAAGTTTATTAAGATGGCTCTGTCATGTGAAAATATCTGTGCTCGCTTAGCTATTGAGGGAGTGAGTCTTCCGAAAGAAAATAGAACCCTTTGGCGGTGGTGAAATGATAAGCCGTGTATGCACAGATGTTTTGGTAAACATCTGTGCATACACGGCTGGAAATGTCTGGAAAAATCGATCTTTGACTTACAAAAGGACTAGGCCCAGGGGTGGATGTTAAGAGGAAAATGCGACCATTAATGAAAGAAGGGCGTGAGATTTGGAAGAAATAAAAGATGCGGAGGAATTCAGATTAGGAGAGAGAGAATATCAGATAGGAGAAGAGGTGACCTCCGGAGCTAATTGTAAGAGAGGAAAGATAGAAGGACGAAGCAAACCAAGCTGGAAGGCTGAACGAGGCCTCAACTGTTGTTCAACGTTTAACTTCCGAAGTGTATAAAATTATTGTGCGGTGTCGGGTTATTAAAACCTCGAAAAAAGAGGAGAACCTTAACGATTAAGAAGTATGTATGTTTTCTTCGGGTAGCAGTGTGTTGTCCGACGACAGAAGTGGTAGCTATTCACAGGAGATATTTACAAACGAAAGATGATTCGGATAGCAAAATAGCAGAAAAACCCTTGCTGCCTCAACGTTTTACGAAGATGTTAAACTTCTATCGTCTTGGTGAAGAGTTTCCCTCGCCGCCCGATGATAACACGATCAGTATATGTGAGTGACTTTTGTTTTAAATGAACCTTTTTTTTCTGAAAGCCCTCTACGCCAGAAGTTGTGGCATATTCACTGGAAAATTCTTGATCAGTGTAAAAATTCTCTGGAAAAACTTTGATCTGAATGAACTAGCTAACTAATAATGTTCATTATTCTGAGAGGTTAGGGCTCATTTTTATTGCAGTAATACAAACAATAATCGAATATCTGATACATGCTTTTGTAGATGTAACTTATTTTGTGATTATGTTGATTGTAATCATATGAAAACAAATCTATCTCTTGGATTTATTAACTTTGATCGAAGTGTTGTACCTTTGAAGTATTTATCCCTCCTATATTGTAAATAATAAAAAAATATTTTTATTTAAAAATCATGAGATTTTGCATTTGATTTGTTTCATGTTTATCTTTTTATTTCTCCAATTTTCATAAGTCACTGAAGGCTTTTGAACCTCTTAATATATATGTGGAAACGGTTATTGCGCATTTTGAGTTATATTATTAAATAAGTTATTGCGGTATTTTTTAGTATTTTGGGGTGTCAGTTTAACGTATGCTTTTTAGGTAGGTAGTTGTTAATGGTATTTAAAGTTCCTTTCAAAACAATATCACATATGCCCAACTTAGTTCATTGGAAAAGTGCTTCAAAATTGACTAATACATAATAACGGTAGTCGGTTCTCCGCACCAGGTAAAGGTGTCTCCGCACCAGGTTTACAAACTTCACCGAACAAAACCACACAGTAATGTTTGGTCGGAAATGCTTTCCTTACAAAGTAAATTGTAGGCATAAGGGAAATGGAAAGGATAAGGGTAAATGGAGATGCACGAGAGTTCCAAACATTTCAACAGTGATTCTGTATTCTGTATTTCACACACTGATGAAGTAGTAGTAGGATGAATAATGATACAAACATGGAGTTGGCCTATATGCGTACAGGACTGCGGAGTGTAATGAACGTGTTGCTTGCTGTTTGCACGATAAACGTATCCTATAATTTGTGCTTTTAATGTTTTAATGTTCATAACCACTTAGAAGTCACATTTAGCCAACAGTGGATTGGGCGCCCGGTGCATTGCCTTCTCAAGCATCAGATCTAACATGTCTTGATTCCTTCTCCCGAAGGCTTATCAAGAAATTAGTGTACGATAACAGAACCGAGAAATTGGCTGCACACACAGAGGCTACTAGGGAGACATGCTCGGAATATACCACGATATTTGGATTTCCATGCTTGAGGCTTGCATAACAACCCGATAACAACTCGAACACTTTCTTTGACCTAGTCGTATGTAGTTGATCTTTGTTTCTGTTGACTATACTACATTTGTTAATGCACATTGGTTAATAAACTGCACACGTGGCGTTCTACTGTTTTCTGCCACGTCAGGAAAAAATGCCTGGCATGTATTTCAATGAGATTTGTCTAGAAGAACCCTAGAAGTTTGTAAATTAGGTGCTAGGACACCTTGTATAATGTTTTCAGTAAAATTTTCTTTTCCGAATATACTGTAGAAATAAATGTTAAAGGAAATCCTCACAAGTTCAACAACTATGTTTGCACATAAAATCTTAAAATTTGATTTCGATGAAATATAAATTCCACCGCTTCATTTCCTTTATGTAGATAATCTTTTAGGATTCACATTTAAGTCTTTAAGAAATGAAAAGGCATCCCAAAAACAGTCATTTTTTAATTGTATCATAGCTAGTTCTGATTTTCACTCACTGCGGCTCATCATAGAAATTGAGAAATAATACAAGCCTTTTCGACCATCAACAGGAACAGCCAAATTGCTTTTGCCTATTGCAGCAATACCAATAGTCCGACTTCCCTAGAGTGCAGTTTTGAATCTTAAAAAATTAAAAGTTGTGTGATACGATATTTCAATTATTCAAGGTTCCTCTTTGCATATGAATGTGCTAGACTTAGCGAAAATGTAAGCTCAGCATTATATGACAGTGGTTCCCTTTCAACGTCTTAATGTGTAATTTATGAAGTACTGAGTTGGCGAGAAAGTAATTTCTTTTTAAACCATTTAAGTACATGGTAATAACTGAACATAATTTCTTGCCAATCCAATATGCATGCATGTAAGAGTAAGCAGTAGACGTTTGCGAATTTTAATGCTGAATTAATTTCTATAACCTCTTAGTTTCCAACAGTAAAATTGATGTGTGATCATTCAATTTTAGGGTCCTAAAAGAAACTATATTTTCTACCTCTTTTTGATTGAAACTTTAATAATATTCCAAATTTATCTTAAAATATAACGTTTTCTTCTTCGATTCCTTTCCTTTGAAAGCATAGCATATCTAATTGCCAATTTTTCCTCATTACCGCAGTATCACGTACTGCAATGAACATACGACGCTGACTCACACTATTTGTCACATTGAATCAGCAATATTTCTGTTAAGTATAAAATCATTTCCTCGAAAATTAATTAGAAGAATGACATTTGAAAAAAAAATCATGTAATGAATTGTAAGAAATTCGGAGATGATGAATTTCTTTTAAGATACTTTTTGTTTTGCGTCCTCTTCAAACAAAACGAATGAAATCGAATCATTTCTTCATTTTGTGACAACTTTCGTGCAGTATCAGTAGTTTTTCCACCATTCTAAAACAATGATTCACACAATGAAGTTAATAAAGTCATTTTTTATCAACTTTCAGATACCACTACTAGTTTTTACGCTAATACTAGATATTAACATATCTACTTTGGATGGTAACTATTAGATTTAGTTTACATGCCCTATGAATGCATTAATTAAAAGTATCATTAAAGAAGAATCTTTTAAAAAAAATTACTTTAGCATTGATTTCGCTTTACATTATCATGAAGTCGGGAAATTTTTGCATTGTAGTAATTCTATAATGAAACTGTGCTGATTGTTGTTAGACAACAAATTTCAGCGATACAATCCATTTAATTCTTCAAATATATCGATATGAAAAATTAATTAATATGGAATTATATGAAACTCCTCCTCGGCCATTCAGAGCTAAACTAGCACCAATATTTGACATTGGTATTTGGAATGAATGTCCCCCTCCCAGGAGTGTCATTAGAGGGCTTATAACCCTCCTTCTCAAGGGTCTTTCCCACCAATGGATTTATCGTGTTTATCCTTTGCACACACACAGAAACGTTTGGTTGTTTTCCTTGTCAAGTTTCGAATCAAGACTTTCCACTTGAGAAACCAGAATACTACTCACCAGGCCTCTCCAGGACCTATAAACTCTTCTAGAAAGCCGCCATTTTGTTATAACTAATAAAGTAACATTTTTAATCATGTAATTTGTCAAGTATATAGAGTTTTATTAATAGACGAATAAAATACAACGAATAAAAAATATACAATACCAATTGCACTATGCGGTGTTCGCGTCTGCCAATACTAATAATAAGTGTTACAAAACAAAATTTAAAAAAGGCAGAAAAATGGTGACTTTGAAAATGTTACCAACATTTCGTTTAAATATTGACTCTACTAATATTTCGCTCACTATCTCAGAAAGCATTTCTTCTAAAAAACGAATTCAATTTTCATCTCAGCGAATCCCTTTCGAAAAAATTCGGTTTCAAATCCTCTTAACTTTTGAAAGCCGGAAATATTTGCTTAAATTTCAGATCAGCTTTTTATTGGAGATCAGATTGCAAAATTCCATCCGAATGATGAGCACATTCGATCCATTTCGCTCAACGATTTCCGAAATAACTGGAATTCTGAGTTCTATTTCTAAAAGGTGCTTACGAAAACCTAACATTTTGTAATACAGAATGAACTTTTAGGTAAAAAAAAAAAACTTTCGGATGTGTTAGAAATGAAATATTTATAAAACATTCGCCACTTCACTGAGCTGAACCTTTGACATCAACGTGTTAAAGGATTGGAAAATGGATTCAATAAATAATATCTGGTCTTTTTACTTCAGTAAGAACAATTTCTTTACTGAAAATTCACAAAATTTTGAATGTAAATAAGCTAAAACTCTTCCTACCGAAATAAAGCTTTCAAATAAAATTGAAATAGCGATACCTGTGGTCAGACAGAGACAATCAACTAGCCTGTTTAAAAAAACTTAAAATATGGGCTTCCCAATAATAACAAAATATACGTCATGGTAGAAAATTACATTTGAAAGGTACCTTCATTTTGTATCATGGATTATACTTTTTGCCATGTCGAACACTCAACTAAATGAGTTTGGTTTGTCGCTCTACGGTCATCTTGCACACACGAGGGTTAAACAGGCCGAGACCTACGGTTTAAAGTGAACTCCGAACAACTCACAAACATCCATGCCACCGCCAGAATTTGAACCTGAAACCTGTAATACCAAAGGCCAGAGCGCTAGCCACTTGGCTGCCCATTGAATGGGAGAATTCGTCATTTCAGAACCCGCAATGCAGACTGGGAGACGCACGCCATCACAATCCTTATTGAGTATACTCATTTCTTAAACCCGTTATTGCAATAGAACCTCCTGTATAATAACTGTGAGCCTTACCAAGGATTACAGTAAAATAGTCTCTGCTATAGACTAGAGGGTCTTGCAGTTGTCTGCTGGTAAAATAAACAACTATTCTATCTTTAATTCTTTATTATTTAAAAACTCCTCTTCATTTTTGTGCAAACGGCCTCTTTTGATCTTCATTAGTTTACGAACTATTCATTTTTAAAGTTTGTCCTGACTTTTGCACATATTCGGTTACAATTACGACTGTAAAAAGGCCTTCAAGGACATTAGAAAGCTTTTTCAAGTGTTCGAATAACTTTCTTAACTTCTAAAAATTACTACACAGTTCATTTGCAACTTTTCATCCATCACGAACTAATTAAAAAAAAAATTTTTTTTTAATAGGGTCGACCATTTTAATGAGCTGAATATAAAGTTACAAGGAAAAAGACATATAATTTTACAGTTATTAAAAGAAGTTATTACATTTGAGCAGAAAATAAAAAGGATTTTGTAAAACATTATTTTTTTTTCTAATGCACCTGGCAAACACTTAGACACTTGTCTTTGATGCCTTAAGGTAAACGCTGCACAGACGTTACTCACTTTGCACTACCCAGGGGGCGCTTGTAACTTGAAGATAAGCCACGGACGCGGAGCAACAATGCCCCCGCAACGCTCTACGATCATGTTAGACCGGGACCTACGGTTTAAAGTGGATTCCGAACCACTACAACATCCATGGCACCGCCGGGACTCGAACCCGAAACCTGTGGTACCGAGCGCCAGAGCGCTAGCCACTCGGCCATTCAGGCGCTTGTAAAATATTATCAAAGAAAAATTAATGCTTTATGAAAATTTAAGAATTTATAGCTCGAGTTTAAATCAAGGAAAAATTGATTATAAAATATTCGCTGAAATAATTCCTTTTGAGGCTCTTTTTCTAATGGATTACATAATTTTAGGAAATATCAAGGTATAATAAAATTTATTTTATATCGGCTCAAGTGAGATTTAAAATTAATAAACTTAGTAACATTTCCTGTAATTACTATTGCAGATCTATAAATGGAGATTCTGGAAATTTAGAAAAAAGGATATGGGTGAAAAACTTTAGAAAATAATAGTACAAATTTAAACCGAGATAGTAATAGGGGAAACACCAAAGTATATTATGTTTAATTACTGTTACAACTTATTATTAAAATTATTAAAATTATTAAATTATTATTATTAAAATTTCATGAGATAATTCTTGAAATTTTGACTTTATTGGGATCCACATACAATTGTGAACAATTTTCTCTACGATCAAAGTCATTAAAAGTAATTATACAAGTCGAAAATAAATTCAAAAGCTGAAACAAAAACTTACGAATAAAGGGGTTGTATTTAATGTATCTTAAAAAAAACAATAAACAATAATTATTATCGAAAATTTTCTGAAACTTGCATCTCTTTATGTATTTTAACTTATGCGAAATAATTAACTAATAAATTGGATTAAATTTTATTTTTTGTATTTTTTATTTTTTTAATTGAAATAGCTCTTCATTTTCTAAAGGTTCTCGCCCTCTGTTCCAGTGTATATGGTGTAGTTTTAGGTCTCTAAGCTTTAAACTCTAATAACAATAATTTGCATCTATACAAAATACTTTAAACAGTCCTCCCAAGACAATAGCAGCAAAAAATATTGCGATAACTCATTCAATAATACACCTCAAAATCCTCAATTACCCTTGCCACATATATACAAACATATAATTTTCCTTCTTTTATTAATAAAGATGATATGGGTTCCAAATTAAAATGTGCATATTTTTTAAGTTAAAAAAAATTATACGAAATTGAATCTGCTAATTGCTGAAGTATGGCTACATTTTAAATTTCAAATAGCCTACTAATCTTGACAGACAAAATGTCATTTTAGTACTTCAAATATTTAACAATAACATGGTTCTAACATTACAAGAATTTGTAATGCATAAATTAAGTTTAAATAATTGGGAAAAACTGCCAATTTTATAAAAATACTTAGTTGTGGCTTGATATCATGAATGCTTAAATTCATTTTAAAGGTAAGCATTCACGTAATACCATGATTCAGCTATTGACAAATAAAGAAAAAGGTGAAAATAATAATTTTAAATAAATTCTTAAATTGGTTAGACATTTAGAAAAAGTACCAACTGGAAATGTTTAACGAAAGAAATAATTTCAGAACTTTAAATAACAACGAATTGAGCAATTCGTAAAATACTGTGTTGAAGTGTTCAATTTGAAGTATATCCTACCAGATAAAATTCAAAGCTGATGCTTTGAAGAATCGTTTTAATATTTATGAAATGATTTTTTATTGATTTTTGGAAAATGATTTTGTTATAACAAATTGTAAAAATGGACATTCAAGTTTTTTCAAATAGCTTATTACTTACAATAAAATTCAGATTTCTGAATCTCTATGTAAGTATTTAATTAAATTTCAATTATTATTAATCAATTTATTTGTGATGAATATTTTGTTTCTAAAAATAGGCTTGAATTACTTAAATATGAATGTAAAGTCGTAAGTCTATAAGAATGTTTTGATATTTATTTTGAAAAAACTTTATTTACAGTTGATTGACACTTATTTACTATTGATTTCGTAAATTCAAACTTGACCTTATAGAATATATATTACGTTAGAGATATTAGACCTTATTACATTATAGACCTTAAGAGAATATGATTCTTAATTGATTAATTCTTAATTCTTAATAATTATATGAATTGAATACTTTTCAAGACTGTAATTTATTTTTTTAAGAAAATCGAAGATTTATATGTTAATGGTTGTTAACAAATGTTGCTGTATTATCTTTTTTACCAGCCTGTAAAAAATTTTCTAAGAATTTAGCATTTTCAGAATAGATTTTTTTATTGTTTACAAATGTACCCCCGTTAAAAGGGGGAGTTCTTTCTGTTTCTTTCAAATGTTACATTAATTTAAATTTTAATCAATTAAAAAACATTTAAATAGCCATATTTACATAATTATGTACTAATCAGTCAATTTGGTCATTTTTATGTTTATAATAATGAAAATAACTGGAACATTTGCAAATATTATTCAATACCAACCCTTAAATGGAGAAAAACAAAATTATGGCAAAGATATTAATGGAACGAATTTGTTAAAATAAAGAATACCGATAATATATACAATCCAATTCACAAAATGAATAACCCCATCAAAATATGACATTGCATATTTTTTTTGAGTTTTGAGTAATAAGATTTCTGTAATTCGAAGTGCTCTTTCTACTTTTTCTTATCTCTAAATTGTGTTCTACAGAAATTATAAAATATACACTTAAAATAAATACTTTGAATGATATGTGCTATAAAATTATACTACTATGGTTTATCATGATACTGATATTACTTAGATATAATTTCAAATTGTACAGTAATAATTTGTTGTACATCGGTATATTACGAGCAGCGACTGAAGGTTGCCCAACATTTGGCAAGCAGCCTCACTGTCAATGCAAGGAACTTACATCGAGTCTATTGGTTTCGGAAAACAGGGACTGCTAATAATAGATCCTATAAAATGATGACAGTGGATTCGAGTCCTCCTGTACTCTACACTTGAGTTGAACTGTGTTAACAATTTATACAAATATTATTTGGATTTCAGATTAAAGATCTATTTGTATACACTTTTTTATTTTAGGAAATTAACAAATATATTAAATTTAGAAAAATTCATATTCTTGAAATACGAGATACTATGTCAATCAGTCTCATTATAATGAAAATACGAACAGCATTGTTGCAAAGTCAATTTAATCTTATCCAACAGCAACCATACTTGATTCAAAAATTTGGAAATAAAAAAAAGTTTTAGCACTTTAGATAAATATTGCAAGATGTCGCCATCTATCGAGAAATATAGTACTTAATTATTTTGTTCATCTCCTAAAATGTATAAAATTTTTTTATAAAATTAAGCCATGTATTATAATAAAATAAGTTTAAAAGACTGCTGGTGAACTTATTCTTTTGTGCCTAATTTATTGAAAGATTAAAAAAAAGAAGTAACAGAGAGGCCAATGCGATTTTTATCCAAACCCAATATTAGACAGGTAAAATTCCAAGTCTTGATAAAATCCCAACATCGAAAAATAATATTTTAAATTTATTAAATCAAAGTTAAAATTTATTAAAAGTAAGCAACTATTTAACAGTTCTTCTTTTATAAATTTCAAAACTTCTTTTATACTTCATAACATCATTTTGTTTTGATCGCATATATTCCATTTCTGACAGTCACTTTGCAACTCTTGCAGTAACTGGAGTCCTTTTCATTTGTGTCCTGTTCTATCCTTAAATGTTATTTCAGTAAATCTGGAAATACTGAGCATACTATTTACGCCTTTTGTAGGCGTCATTCGTCTTAAATTAAAATGTATTCACGAATTATAGCCAGTGCATAATATATCAGCACGATTTAAGACAACACAAAATAGCAAAAGTAAATGAAAGAAATTAGATGTAATATATAGCATTAACGTTACCAGATTAATAATTTAATTTAAAGCAAAAACTAAACTGATAGCATTACATAAAACATAACAGATTTCGGAAAATATTTAGCAATACTACAACATGACCTATACAATTTTTTTTCACATTATAATAGTGGTTATAGGCATTTATTTCCTTAGTAAGACTCAAAATGCTAGATTTTCTAGATCTCAAGTAAAAACTCATATACTTGGCGAAAACCCCAAGTATTGGCAGTCCTTTTAACTAGTAATGTATTTGCAGCTTCAAATATAATCTACAAAGTAAAGACGCTTTATAAAAATTCAAAATGAAATAAAAATCGAATGTAATGTTTTTATAATAAAAAAGGTTTATGTTAAGAAAAATAAAAGTTCTAATTGATTTTTAAAAGAGAAGCTAAATGATTAAAAAGAGCAAAAACCTACACAAACAAAATCAATCAATTAGAAAACAATTAGTTATTCCACCAAAAGAACAGAAAATTGTTCCACCAAAGAACACGCTTAAGTTTCTGAGTGATGTAAAATCTTGATTACATTTAAATCTTATCGTGTGAAAAGCATTTATTCACCAGAACCATTTATTCCCAGAACCAGAGCATTTATTCACCATTTATTCCTCTGACGATTTTCAAAAAATGTTAAAATTTGCTATTCCATCGACTCAAAGGCACGATGTATCGCATCTTTCTGGAAGATGTATTACCACAATTACTTGATAATGTAATTCTGTAGCTAACTCCGGTCAGAGTACCACAGTCTATAATTTGGAGCTCGGTCCAACCATTCGTCATAATTCCTCTAACATCAATCAACTGTTAAGGACCTTTTTCAATGATAATTGAAGGTTAAAATCGTATTCCTACTTCTCTCCATATCAGCTGACATTGAGAATCACTTGTAATATTAAAACGACTCTTTTCTGAAAAGAGAAAGTAGTCCTAATGATGAGATGTCCATTTTGTATTTTTTATATAAGTCTATAAGTCGCTAATTGGCAGCTGTGAATGGGATGCAACATTCAGAACAGTGGAAAAATTTGTTACTTGAAGGTTACTTTTTTTTTGTTATAGTAAAGTGTGGCATTTGTTATCCCGTTGCTACACGCAACTGCTGAGCAATGTGGTTCTCTGACAGGTTCGATCTCTTTTCACTGTAGGACGATATATCGCTTATCCATTGGCGTTATTTTTTTAGCTGGATTTCTCTTAAGGCAAGTCTATTGCTACCATATCTAGGAATCCATCCATCTTTTAGGTAGAGTAAAATATTCATTAATAGGCGTGTTCCGATATTGAATTAGTTAACCACCAACTCGGATTGCTGAAAGATTAAGTGATCCCATTAGAAAAGGAATGCATTTAAAAGTATACTAAAATCCAAAACAAAATCAATTTAATAAACAATACAATTATCATACAGAATTATAAATGAAAATTTATTTCAAATAAAATCACATGCACATTATTTAATGGTAAAAATAAAAATCTATAATTGTTGGATTTTTTTTAGTAGAGTTTGAAAATTTAGAATTTTTTAATTTTAAATAAAAAAAAAATTGGAGTAATTTTTGGACTTTCTTGGGGCATTTAAAAATAAAACGTCCAATGTCTGATTGCTGATCTCTATAGCGGAGGACACCATCTAATGCTGCCATCCAATCTTCAAGCGAGTTAATATTTTCCTTTTTAAACTTTGAAATCTTAATTTCATAAATTTTTTATCTCAACATTTAAGAAAGCAGATACGTGTTTCCCCCCCACTTAATTTCTTGCTCACAAATATGTCGTCATTTTCTAGGCGCTCTTTAGATTTAATGACCCCTGTCGGACACTCAAACAACAAGACCAGCCACATTCCACAGAAACAAAACTGACTTACCCGAACTGCAATATCATGTCGTGTATGGTGAAAAAACTTTAAAAACATGCAATAAGAAAAAAGCACATCTGAGACTCCTTAAATTAAGTACAACTCAATTTATCTGGGCTCGGATTCATACAGCCTGGTGGTAGGTCATTAAGTCTTTTGACATAATGCTAGCCCGTTTCTATATTTTTAGGAAGCCTTCAGACATGTGTGTCTGCATAATTGTTTTTAAAAAAACCTCTGACCTAAGCGCAGGAACTGAAAAGCGAGAATACTGTCTTACAGAATATGGAGATATCATCTCTCATGAAAGAGCTTTAAGAAATGGACAGAAGAAAAAGGAATCAATTTTGTATAGATAGCGTATTAAGTTGATTTTCATTAAATTTAGCAAGTTACTGACTTTCATTCATATTATTATGAAAATAAGTTGCAAATATGTAAAGAATTGTTTTTTTTAGTTAATTAGTTGAAGACTGCTGAGTATTTTATTGCAAAATCGACTTCGACGCATAGCTCTCTTAAAAATGGTTACTGTTTGTTGTCAGTGTCTCATCTGATATGTTCATTACTTTATATCATTGAGTTCACTGTACCAACACTAGATATGCTACTGATTAGAAATTTTTTTGTTTAGCCTTAGTTATTAATTGCAGGTAAAACCGAAAGCGTGACATGAAATGAATGTCAACAAATTGTGTTTCTCTGGCTTTATTATTTTGTAAGTAAAAACCTGTAAGTATTTCATAATCTGAATGTCTTGTGAAAGACATTCAGACTAAAGTACTTTAAAAGGAGAGTGTTGATTGGCTTAAGAATCATATATAATAGACTCAAACATTTTCTCAATAAAATACCAAACAAGCCTCTCCCCAATAAAACAACTGATGAAAACTCATCCGAAAAACAAGGAAACCTCTGCACTCCTCATATTAGATGTTTTCAAAGCCTTCGATAGAGTTTGCCATGAAAGTCTCACACATAAACTTATTATTTTATTTTTCATAGTCACCTAGAAATAAACTTGTTCTTCAATAGTTACCTATTTAACAGAAAATTCAAACTTAAATTTGAAATGACTATTCATCACCTCGGATAACTGATGCTAGAATTTTACAAGAATCAATCCTCAATTAAATTTTGTTTCTAATCTACGTATCAGATTTCCCTATAAATGAAGCATTTTATGCAGATAACATAGGACTCATCTTCAAATCACGAAATCCAAATCTAGTTATCAAATAACTCCAAGACATGAAACGAGACATTGAACTATGGCGCAAAAATTAAAAAAAGGTTACCGCAAACACACAGAAATCAAATTCATATTATTAAAATGAAACTATAAAAAATAATCATAGAAAAGCTCACTCTTTTCAGTCAAGAAATCCAACGAACTTGAAAAGCAAATTATTATGAAAATATTTTAAATATATCTTGAGATGCTATACAGGAAAAATCTCATCTCAAATTCAATCAGTAAAACGTACGGAGGAAATTGAAATAGATATAGAAATATAAAATTCAATGCGTTAATTAACATTTTGAAATACAAAATTCAGTATATATTAGTATTGTCAGAAGCTATCCACGGCCACACTAGCTTCTTTCTCTCTCACACACAGTAAATTCTGTCCCCTAGTCCGAGTTGGATCATATGACACTCATTTCAGCCAAACCATTAGGGGCCTCCGTGGATAGCATTCACGAGCAATAAAATCCTATGTACATGTGTGTTGTGAATACCCTTTGTGTTTTTAGATTTTCTGTAGTTTTTGCCTTATTTGTATGAATATATATTATAAACATATTCAGATTAAGCAGCACCAGAGGACCAGGAAACACTTGAGGTAGAGGTTTATGACTCTTTTCCATTGTTTTTAATTTAAAACCTTTATTACTTTTTTGTAATTATATTGTCTACGCCTATTGTAATAATTGTTGATTGGGATTGAAGATTGGATTCAGTAATCGTTTCTTTTAAATTTTTAAATTCCTATGCTTATATACAGAGTGTATCTTTACAGCGTTTACAAACTTCTAGAAAGACTGCTCAAAGACGAATTAGAATCATATAGTAACGAAGAGTCGTTAGGTGCTAGGATGCAGAGAAGTGAAAGTGCAACATGAGAGTTAACAAAATGCGTTTTCTTAATAAGAATTGGTCACTGATCACTGATCATATGGCTTCAGCACACCAAAGCTTTCAAATCCCTACAAAAATAAATAAATGGTGGATAGTTACACCGATCGTAACGGCAAAATACCATTCCTGATCTGCCATTGTCCAAATTTCAAGTTTCAGTGTTGGCGAATGGATGCAAAATAATATCGTGTTGGAAACACATTTCATGGCATAGTTCATGTTGTTCATCCAAATGGTTTTCCTTCAGAAACATACGGTAACTCCGTCTGTCCAGACGAACAGGTTTATTCAGACTAGATCTTGTCCATCAGAGTTGCTGTTTAAACAACCTTCAATCAACACGCTGCTTTGGGTATTGTAAATTAAGCAACGATATAAATATCTCAGGCTATTTTTATCAGCAAGGAGAAAGAAAACTCCTTATACGACATTTATAGTTAAACGATAGTATTGGGTCGCATATCAAGATGTTAGGAAGACATTTTTATCTCTTGAATGGCCGAAGAATTGTAATGATATCGTGCATTTTCGAGAGAGCAAATCTTGTTTACATCGCTATGTTTTTATTTTTTTAGTTATCTTTGGCTCTTAAATTTTTACTTTTAAAATCTCTCTATGTATAAAGAAATCGATTTGTGTATCTGTCCATATTCGTATAAATTAAGAACTATAACAAAACTATTTTTTTTCTATGAAATTATAATATATCTAGCGAGTAACCAAAAACCAGGAAAAATTGCCATAATTTATTTTTTAATAAAACAAAAACTTTATTTTGGTATTGGTAAATTGCGATTTCAGATTATTTAGTTCAAAAATCTTCTGCAAAATTATCACGAATGAGAAATGACGTCACAGCTTTCTACATATTCTTATTCACATATGCTATTTATACGTTTTTATTCCTTTTTTCTTAAATTTTATTTACTTATAAATCATTCGTAATTATTTGGCGTGCAACATAAAAATTGCTTTTAAATCGTTTCCAGAAATTTTCTTGAAATTACAATGGTAAATACTTATTGTGATTGTTTCATTTTAAATATATTTTTATGATAGGCTTAAAACTTATTTTTTACATTCTAAATTCTCTTTAATTATATATGTTATTTTATTTTGCTGTAAAAGTAGTTTGATTATCTGTTTTCAGTTTTTTATATGCCTTCGATCCACAAGAATTACTATTTTTTTAAATTAAAAAAATTCAAATGCCACTTGTGATGGTGTTTTATGAGGATATTTTACTGTAGAGTAAAAACTATTTAATGAATTTATTATTTAGAACTAATAGTTATCTTTACTTAATGATTAATATAAAGTAATCCACATGGAAAAACAAAATGATTACATTAGAATTTTCATGTGTTATGCTTATATAGCACAAAATTTTTTATGTTGTACTCATGATTTTTATGTTGACAAAAGAAAAGATAAGTTGGTAGATTTTGTTTTATGGTACAAATGCCACTTTTAGCCATGCTGCGCCACTATGATTACAAACCAATTGTTAGTAAAATGCTAGTCCAAAAAACGAAAATCTAGGAATAAATAAAGCTAGCATACTAAAATCTGTGTTAATATTGTATGCAAAGTATATCTCAAAGAGTATTATGTTTAAATGGAAAAAATTTAATAATTTAAAAAAATTAATTTTTAAAACCGAATTAAAATTTAATGTACTAAGTAATTCAGTTGAAAGACTTTAGTGCAGATGCAATACATTTGCAAGTAAGAAAATTAAAAAAATCAGGTCATTCTTGGTTCTTGATCAGATTCATCCATCTTTTGTGTAACATCAACAACTTCTATATTATCATTCATACTAGTTTCAGTATTTTCACTTTCCATTAACATGGATGTAAATGTTGATTCAGTAAAAGATTTTTTTTAAATCGTTTCTTATTTCATATTGTGTATTTTGAATTTATTGTTGTATTAAATATTGTTTTTTGTTTTGTTTTTTTCAGTTGAGTGATCTTTTAAATTTTTGGCTTTAGTATTGGGTTTAGATTTACTAGAGCTAACCATCGCAGGAGAAATAGATATGGATACTGGTGGTGCAGATACAAGATTGACAGTAGTAGCACACTCAGCATTTTAAAGTTTTAGGGAAAGGGCCTACGTTTTTGTAGTGGTGGACAAATAAACTGGAAGTTAAGAAAATTTTCATTTTTGATCAATTATCTCCAGAATTGCTGAACAGATTTTAAGGAAATTAAACATGAATATAGGTTTATATAATACAAAGTATAACTATGCAACAGTTACGGCCCACAAGCATTATTCGCGCCTTAAGATTTCTGAGCACCGGAAGTTCTAAAATAGACCTTAAAATATCGAACACAAAAATGGGATACACTCTTACAATTGCACAGCTTTCATAACGTTAATTCATACTGGAAATAAACAGTTTACAAATCACTGGGGAAATTGATTCTACTCCTCCAGCAAAACAGTTTTCAGCTGCTAGATGCTTATCGGAATTGGAAGACGAGTTGCAATTGCCCTTCTAAAAGCATTCTATATATATAAGTTTGGATATCTGGATTGACAATCCTTCTAGCGAAATACTAACATTTCAGAAATTCGTCTTCGAGCCTTATATGGACGGACGTTGTCATCCATTAAAATAAAATCAGGAACAACTACACTCCTGAAAAAGCGAATATAGGGCTCAAAGATATTTTACAGCAGTCACGAATCTTCGGCTAAGACATTGAGGTCTATGCACCCATCCACATAATGCCTTTCCAGTCTATAAAAAATTTTCAGGAGTTGAAAAACAAGTAGTGGGTCTTTGGTACCCTACTGATGAACGTACGTTGATAATAAATCGTTAGGCTGAATGTTGACTCATCGTCATCAGAACGGTCCTCACACTGATGTCTGATCTTAAGTTGATGTTCTCCGTGGGAGTCTAGATGGGTTGCCCTGTGCGCAGGAAGCAAACAGCAGGCCTTCCTGCAAATAAATTTCTACCTCGTTGCTTTCGGGAACCCTTGAAACTCAGGTTCTTTATGTCACATGAAGAGGTACTAGAGCTAGTAAGAGCTGAGAAGGTAATGAACTCCTGTTACGCCTCGCTGTAATGAACAATCATTGATCTTCAATTGCCATCACAGCTAAGGGATGACCTTGGCTAGAAATTTTCTTTAAGTATTCAGCATTTTTAAACTATTTTCATAAGTTGTACACGATGCTGAGCGTCGCATTTCAGTCTCTAGAAATATCACTTGAAACTGCCTTGTTTCTATTCTTTCCCTGATTCGTCACCTCATTCTATAATCCAATCTTTAGTCATTCCATCTCCTCATTTCATGTACTTATATTAAATTGCTTTATTTTTCAACTTTACCAAATGTCAAAGAGAGAAAAAGAAGAAAAATTCCACCGCGAAATTTTCTACGAAATGCAGAAATTGTTGCATGCGTTTCTAAAGCTTATTCCTCTATAAGCAGCCGCCTAATGGACGACTCACGTAAATGTTTATGTATTTGCATAAACGAAAATATGAAAATTCTCTTAATTTTGAACACGACTGTAATCTCAGATGTATTGCTGTCAGTCACAATCGAAACAGAACATGTTGGGCGAGCTACTGCAATATGCGTAGATACTGTTTTTCTCATTATTTTAATTTAAGAAAACATGTGTTGAGATACAAATTTTCTAGCTTCAGAATAAAATAATTTTTTTATAATTTTAATTTCTTGTACTTTATTTTCTAGCAGCTATTGATCGCAATATTTCGTTTTTAAGCTATTGTTGCCAATTTATATATTTTATTTGTTCTCTGTATTCTGCACAGGAATGACCAAGTAAAATGCAATTTGGAAAGAGAAGATAACTTCCAGAAAGTTTACACAAAGCTCATAAGACAGACATATAACAAGAACAATTTGATGATAAATATAGTACAATTTATTTACAATGAAAACCTTTTTAATCACAAAAAGAAGAAATTTTCCATACAATATTAATGCTGTTTCTTGATCAATTAATGTATATGCACTAATTCCTTTTAATTAATTTAAAAAAAAATTAAAAGGAAATAATCACACACACACACACACATAGATGTGAATTTTTTTCTTATTATACTGAATGGTAACAAAAATAATATCAGTTATCCGATAAAATAAATGCTCAATAATTGAAATTCCAAATTCAATAAAAATAATTTCAAATCATTGGGAATGTTTATGAAAATAAATAAAGCATTACACTGTTAAGATTTTGATGCATTAAATTAAAAGTTTTAACAAATTAAAATGATTGAAGAAATTAATGCATCAGCTTTAGAGTTCTGTATAATACTGATAAAAATTCAGAACTCTTAGGAATGGTTATAATACTTTATACATAACATTAACAATACAAACAGATCAAAAACAATATAAACTTTACAGATAATTACTTACAAATATAAGTGCACTATTTGTGCATTTTATAAAAAAACAAATGTGTTTCAATAAGAAGTCAAAATCTTATCTATTTTATAGGTTTTCCTCATAAAGGATAAATTAATTTTTCACATCAATGTACAACATCCCTTTAACAAATGAATTACATTATGAGGCCACAAATATACAAGATGTGGAATGTACAAATACACATTATATATCACAATCACAATTTTAACAATATGTTTTATAACTGTGGTTTTCAATAAGAATTCCAACGCTACTTTTTATAATTTCTTAAACAGCATTCTTTTTGAATTTTTTCCTATAACATCTAGAATATTAGAATAATGGTAAATATAATGATATTTAATAATATATAAAACAACTATTTGGTATTGAAATAAGATTAATATTTTTGACAACTAACAATCTTTTAAAAAATAATGCATATGAGATTATATATGTATATGTGAAAAAGTATAAAATCAGTAACTTCATGAAAAATAAGTTCGTATTATTTGCTCACAAAAAGCTCGATAAAGTACTCTATGATTATTCGTGAGCAAAAAGCATTATCCAAACATTTGTACAGTAAAAATTTCTAAACATTCAAAATTTAACCAGCGAAAAGTTATAAGAAATATTTTATTAGTTGATGCTATACAATTGTAAATATACTGATAATGAAATTTATGTTACAACAACTATCTTTTATTAATATAAACTTAAAAATTATAATTATCACACAGTGGTTCTCAAACAGTAAACAAATTAAAAGTGTAGAATTTTGATCAATAAATCTGTACGCCAATCTCAGATATATTCCTAAAAATTATATGTAAATTAAATTATTTATTCAATTATTAGTTTTATATGATTTTCCAATAATAAACACAGATATATATATTTTTTAAATTATCACATAAATTATTATCATGTGAAACAAGAATCCAATTCTATAAAATTTTATGAATTTCCTTAAATGACAGATTTAATTTAATGTTTTGACAGATTAAACTATGAATTTGTTTGATATAAATGAATAAAAATTGCATTATTATACATGGTTGATATTCTTATTCATTAACTCTGAATTCACTTAAAAAAAGTTTTAGGCATTAAAAAATTAAAAGCATTAAAATTTATTGTTAAAGTTTATATTAAAATGAGTTTATTACTTTAAATTGTAAGCTATTTATAAATGGCATGATAAAATTAAAACTTAAAATTGCATATTTTATATTAATCATTTGTTTGATTCCAGCAAAACATTTATGATTACTTGGGATGAATATGCAATGATTGTACAGTATCTTTACAACAAAGTAATCCATAAAAATCTATTGTACATTTATTAAAAAAACAACAACACATACTTGCTTTTTTTTTTTTTATCTGAATGATAGTAATAATTAAAAGACCTCAAATATATAAGAAGCAAGATGATAATTTGATCACCCAATATGTGTACTTTAATTTTTTTTAAATATAGCACACATGTTTAATAATTTAGGATATAAGAATTATTTAGTGCAAAAAAAGAATTTGAGATTCTTATAAAAATAAACAAAACTTATGAATATAACTTTCTTTTTGAAGTTTTAAATTCTATTAAAACTACATTAACAATAATTTTAACTTTAAAAACAAATTTTTTAAATAAAACAAAGAAATACTGCTTCAGAAAAATCAAAACATGAATTATAATAAGAATCTCATTTTAAATGATTACAGATATTTAAATAAAAGCTCATGATGTTAAAATTTTTGAGACTTACAAATGGATTGAAAACAAACACTGCAATAAAAAATTTTTCCTGTAGCAAGCAGAAATATCGATATATATAGGGAGGCATAATAAAAATCGAAGTTTTGAAGAAAAAAAATTGATAGTCCAAACTCAAATAATTTTGGTGTAAATATTTAGACTATTTCATTTAAAAAAATATTCTGATATACAAAACAATAAACGAAAATTAAAATCTAAACTGTTTTTTAATTTCTAATTTTCTTTATAATTTTGGTAACATTTCAGAATAGATTGGTAAATATCATGAAAAATTTCATTATCTTCAAAAAATGCATTGAATTCTTCCAATGCATTAAACGATTTTATTGTTGACGATTACAAAAATGTAAAAGCATGCAAATCAAACCTATAAAATTTTATACACAAAAATTAAAATCAAAAGAAGGCAAACCACTAAAGACAAATAAAAAACGTGTGCAGAATGGCAATAATATTGTACCAAGTTCAAGAACAGGCAACAGAAAACACAGGATACCTTCTCAGAAGAAAAGTATGATTTCTTACTATATTGCATATAAAGTTGTTTCTACTGATAGCTTAATAAGCACATTTGCACAGATGAGAAAATTGGCATAAACTATGCAAAAACAGCAATTTAGTATATCAACAGTAGCAAAATATCTTGGGCGATTCATAAACAGGAATATATGTGCTATGCATTCAGAATTTATTTAGAATAAAATTATGAAGATAAAATAAAAATATGTTTGATACCTTGCATCTTTAACATTTTACCTCAAAAGAAAAATAATACATTTCGTCCATTAAAAAAATTCTGATAAATAAAAAATACCAATAGAAGTTGTTTTTATGAGGATTGTGATTAATTGTATGATTTTCAATTTCTCGTTTTATTGCTTCTTTATTTTTTTAGAAAAAAAATTGAAAAGGCATTTAAAATAATTCCTTCAAAGATAATTAAATGGAGATAAATAGTCTGATATCGTATAGATAATTCTGAATATGTTTCCTTTTTATGTTTATCATATATATCTACGTTTTTTCTTTAGTAATAACTGATGCCAAAAATCCTAATTCTCTTTAACTTCAAAGTATATAAGAAACAAATATGCAAATACTTAAATGTTAATTATTTCACACTTAAAAAATGCATTTATATTCATTTTTTAAAATGAGTAAATATTAAATACAATTCTATTCTAGTAAATTTTTATTTCTGCAATCTTTGCATTGTAAAAGTAGTCTAAGAGAAGAAAATTTGATGAATTCGAAGAAAATACAAAATTAGACTCTCATAAAAATAACGTAACCACCCCATTCTCCAAAAAAAAATTTCCAACTCTTTAAAATTTTTAGCAGCAGGAAAACTTTTTCATTGTCAGTTTCATGAAATATAAAAATGTACTACATATTCTAATTAAGATGATTTGTTTTAGGAAACAGTAAATAAGCAGAGTATAAAAATAAACAAACATTAAAAAATATCTAACAATTAATTGATTTTATAAATCATTTTCCTATATTAATAATGAATAATTCGGATATAACTGTAAAAAATAACATCTAATATGAAATTAAGAAGATAAAAATGGAACAACAAAATGGAAAGCTCATATCCTGAAGAAAAGAAATTGAAAATATATTATTTAGACCTATCACATTACTGGAAACAAGTGCTTTAAAATCACACATTTGCATAACAATTAATAGTAAGTTATATATTAGTTATTAATGAGAAAATTACACTTACAAAAAGTAATTTTCCAAATTACAACATTAATGTGCATGCTACACTATTGAAAATTACAAGATCCTATAGAATACACAATCACGAATATAAAACACTTAATCACAAAAAATTGAATTATATTCACAGAGAACTGGAATTCTCTACTTATAAGCCCTTTACAACAACAACACACATTCCTGCCCTGCCATCTTCAAGTTCTTTAACCTGAAATATAAGATACATAAATTTTAAGATTAGTCTTCTTGAAAATATAGGTATACAAAATCAACAAGTTCTTTCATAGATATTTTTAATAACCAATTAAATAAGGATTAAATTATTTGCCAATTACCACAATATGAGAAATAAATGTTATAAGATTGCTTCAAGACAAAGATATTTTCCACACAGAGAGAAATTGTCCAGAAAATGTAATTCGATTTCTGTTTGATATTATTGTTCCTATTATCTTATACATAGCTTTTTTAATTCTTTTTCATTCCTCTAATTGTTAAATTTAAATGTATTTAAATGTTTGCCTCATCTTTTGAATACTTTTCTAATTAATTGTGTACTTGTATCTACTTAACTTATTATACAATTTTCAAAATATTAAAATATTCGTTTCCTTATTATACTGTTCTCTTTTAATTTTGCTTTGTTGATTTGCATAATTTACTTTCAAATCATTCATTGTGAATAGCATACATTATCTAAATTGCATCACAATGACTTGGAAATCTTGTCTCAATGATTTGGTAAACTTGCCCAAAAAATAGTCCTGCTAAACAGAAAAGTATCAAAAATGGTTTTCAGTAAGTATCAAATAATACAATAATTAATAATTACATGTTTATGTATACCACCAATAAAACGATTTAAAAAAAGACTCAAAATATTCTCACTGTGTAATATTTCAAAGGTGTATATTACATAACTGCTAACATGTAAATTTTGAAAATCTATACATTTTTAAGGACTCTTACTTTGAGTGCAATAAATACATACTTATGAAACCTGTCTACAATTTCAAAATGTACCTTATTATTTGTTCATTATGCAAAAGTTAATAAAAAATATTAATTAAAAGATACATTTTTTCTTTTAGTTCTAAAGTATCCTGTTTAATAAAATCAATTAAATTTCTTACTACTGAAGTAATTCTTCAAATAGATAATTGTAAAATTTTAAATTCAACAAATGTTACAACTTCAAAGAAAATTTTATTGAGACTTAAATCTCGAAATCTGTTTTTACTTGGATGATTTATCTATTATATATAAAAGAATATTGCCATAAAGCAATTTGTATTCTTCAATAACTGATAATTTTTTTTATTGTTAATCACTATATGAATGTCCACATGTATCACTGCAAGCAAATACTACTACTGATTACTGAAGCAACATGGGAATTTCATATGCTGGCTTCATTTCTCTTTTAATTTCTATAATAAGAAAAAATGCATAGGATGTGAACTTTATATTTCAGAAATTTGGGAGGAAAGGAAATCTTTTTTTTAAAAAAGAAAGAAATGCAAAATTTGCATGAAAACCTACAACCTAAATATTATTTGAAAGAATATTTCTTTGAAAAAAAAATGAAATGTTTGTTCTACAATATGTTAATATTACATAAAGAAACTTGCAAGAGTTTTTTTTTTTTATATAATTTGCACTAGGTTATTAAGATTTCCTACTAAATAGTGGTTTTTTAATGTTTTTCATTTAAAACAATCGAATAACATGATTTTCTAAGCATACTAACCTCTTCCCATTCATTACTTTGAGGATCATATGCTTCAACCACTTTCAAATATGATTGCCCATCGTAGCCCCCAACAGCTATTAAACGATCACCAAGTATTCCTACACCAATAGCATCTCTTCCTTTTCGCATTGGAGCTACCAATGTCCATGTATCAGTTCTAGGGTCATACCTGAAATAGCAAAAATGTGAATTCAAATAAATACACATGTAATATTTAATTATTATTTATATATTTTTTCCCTCATGATATATCAATTAGTTTTTTTAATCAGAAATTTGTTTATGCTGACAATTTTTTTTTGTTTTTTCTATGTTTCATATTGGCATATATGACTTTTCCGATTTGAAAAATCAACTATTTTTATTTATATTTTTAAATAACTCTACATCCTAAATTTAATTTAGAAACATAACTTTTAGTACAATTTTTTTAACAACTTTTCTTTTTTAAGAAAATAATATATATAAAATAATAATATATTTTAAATATTATTTTCTTATTCCCTCATAATTCCTGTCTCCTGAACAAATTTCTTTGTTCTCAAAATTAATAAATAAATTTTGTATTTCATATTAATCAGTCATCTTCTTTGAGATCAGATAATTTTGCTGTATCAGAAATATTGATTTCTAGCTCAAATTCTTCTATAATTTCATCACTATTATATTTTAACAGATATCAATTTAAGGTAGATAAAAAATGGAATACTTTAAAAGTCAAAAACGACCCAAATCTTCAGGCCATGAATATATTTGTATCCAGATATTGATACTATTGCCCCTTAGAGGAAATTTCGTTGATCGAAATTAAAAGTACCTTGCAGTCATTAAAATCTGGAAAAGCATTTGAATTGCTGCTGAAGTGATGATAGTAAATATCGATGCAATAGCCAAACGTCTTTATCTTATACTTATACTTCACTATTTGCAATACTTGAAGAGGAATTTGCCTCATGTCAATACTAGTAAAAAAATTTGGAAGAGTCATTGTTAACAAATTGAAAAATGGAGTAAAAAAATGTACCAAGAGAGAAACAAGCTAATTTTAGAATTAGTGTTGGTACCACTTAGCACTATTCATACTAAGGTATATTATCCAATAGAGCATTGGATTCATTAATGTTCCACTTAACATGAATTTTATTGCCTTTCAAAAGGTCTTTGATTCCATAAGTTGAGAAATGTTATGCTAAATTCTTGAGATGAATAAAATTCCACTCAACTGCATTAACATCATAAGAGAAGCTTACCAAGACAACAAATTTTTTATGATTATTCTTCTTAGAAACCTGTGCTTTACAAGAATAGATTATGTCAGGATTACTGTTTATAACTGTAAGCAATTGGATCAAGAGCAATAGGATTAAAGACAAAAAAAAAATAGAGGTATTAGATGAAAATTCATCTCCATACCCAATTACTTGGATTTTGAGGATGATATACTTGCAAGAGGCAGAAAGGGCTCCTTGTTCCTGATGACCAGTGATGCATATGTAACTCAACAAATCATATAAGAGAGACCATATATCCTAGAGAAAAAAACCAGTCTTCACCTGTAAAGCTATAGATTGCCAATATAGTTTCACCTATATAGTTTGGGGTCCACTATTAGACCTTCAACATACTTGAAATTTACCAATTTGGTGGAAGTGCAATTTATTATGAGGAGAAACCTTGTTGGATGGTCAAACAGAATTGCACATCTTCAATGTTGGTACTGTAAACATACAAAGGCATAGGAATAAAGTCTTTTTTGGGGAACTGAAGCATTTCACTTTACTTTTTTGAATAATAACATGAACTCATAGAGAATTAACTAGTCCAAGATTTTCTGAAGGGAGAGTATATTCATTATATAGTTTGGGATGTGGAATCATTGGACCTAACTACTATAAAACATCCACGAGAGTATTAAGAATAGCCACTGCAGGATTTTAACCCTTCTTACGATCTTCAAAGTATAAAAATCCTTTCTTTTAGAAGAATTAATTTGTTGACACATGCTACGATAAACATTATTTACAATATGCATACCCATTTTATATTTTTATTGCTTAGCTACACTGTTTATTTGACAGTGACCAGTTTATTTCTGGAAATGTAAACTCATGTTTGTGAAAATTGCAACACCATGAAGGACTTACGCGAGTGAGCTGAAATTTTCAGGAAATGCAAATTAGTGCATGATATGCAAATGATTAGAATTTCAAATCCGTAGCGCATGCGTATGCTGAGCAGCGCCCTCTGAACGGCGGATGGATCCGAATAAATAGACGGCTGTAGCTTGGCGTGTATGGTTATCGGCGGTTATCTGCTAGTGGTAAACGTTAGCTCAATCGTTACTTATGTCTCTTCGACGAAAGAGAGCGAGATTTGAACAACTTACAGAGTTTGAACGAGGGAGAATCATCGGCCTTCGTTAAGCTGGATTATCTTATCGTGCAGTAACCGCTCGTGTGCAGTGTAACAGCAGCACAGTGATGCGTCTTTGGAAGCAGTGGACGGACGAGTGTCGGACAACTCGGAAATCCGGGAGTGGACCCCGAAATGTGACGTCAGCTCGCGATGATAGACACCTGGTCCGCATGGCGCTGACGGACCGTACAGCTTCCTCTAGACAATTGGCAGCACAGTGGTCAATAGCTACAGGTGTTTCATTGTGTGCTTCATCAATTCGTAGACGTCTGCTGCAGCGTGGACTGTGCGCAAGGACTCCTTTATACAGGATCCCTCTCACGCTAAACCATCGCCGCCTGCGGCTACAATGGGCCGCTCAGCATAGAAACTGGCGTGCTGATTGGCAGCATGTCGTGTTTTCTGATGAATCCCGCTTTAATTTGTGGTACCATGATGGCCGCATTCATGTCAGACGCTATGCCGGTGAACGCCACCTTCCGGAGTGCATTATCGAACGCCACAGTGGACGAACACCCGGAGTTATGGTCTGGGGTGCCATAGCATATCATGGACGATCTCAATTGCTAAGAATTGTGGGCAATCTGAACAGCAACCGGTACATCAGTGAAGTTCTACAGCCCCAAGCTGTTCCCTTCCTTCAAAGCTTGCCGGGGGCTGTATTTCAACAGGACAATGCCCGCCCTCATATCGCTAGGACTGTTCAATCCTTCTTTGCAACGCCGCAGGTACAGCTTCTTTCTTGGCCTGCGTATTCCCCGGATATGTCGCCGATTGAACATGTGTGGGATTTCGTTGGTCGGCGTCTCGCTCGTGATCCTCGTCCTGTTGCTTCTGCAGACGAACTTTGGGTGCGCATACAAACAATATGGAATGCTCTTCCTCAGGCAGACATTCAAAATTTGTTTGACTCCATGCCACGGCGTGTAGCAGCACTTATTACGGCACGTGGTGGCAACACAAAATACTGATTAAGATCTCTTGTTATTGTTTGTTTGCTTTGAACATTTAATCATTTATTTGTACTTATTTGTACCACTACCACTCAACTGTGTATTAAATTTCATTCAATTATGAAGATTCCTTCATGGTGTTGCAATTTTCACAAACATGAGTTTATTTTATCATACGTAGATCAATTTTTCCTAATTTGTATTTCACAAAAAATTTCTGAAATATTACATGATTTGTATTAATAACCTTAATTTTGGGCATCAGAGCAAATACATTATTTTATTGCTAATATATCGTAAATAGAGAAAATATTTCTAAGATCAGTTTTTAATAACAATTTCCTTCTTTCCATAAAAAGCCACTAATTTTATTTGTTTTATCTTAAATATAATTTTAAAAATTTCAGCTTAACAAAGATTGCAATTATGATTCAATAGCATACAGGAAATATGAAGTTAATATAAAACATAGAGCATGATAAAATATGTAAATGAGTAGCAACTTACATATGAAAATATTGCAAAAAATATAGCACTACCTAGAAGTTGTATAAATGAGAGCAAAACTTGGCTTCTAAGCAGTAAAAAAAGGCAGCCAATTAATAACAGAATATTGTGATATTGCACCAAGTCTAATGCTTCCACAACATGTAGCATGTTCAATTCCTGATTTGGTGGATACACTAACTCATTTGATCTTAAACCAATTGATGAATGGTCATTTCTTAAAGATTGAAATAAAAAGTTGCAATATTAACAGCTACTGACCAATGTATACTTTATTGTTACAAGAGGCAGAAGCTACTTTATTGTTACTAGGGCAGTAAAATTTCTTCATGCTCTTTACCTCCAAGTACTAGAGGAAGTTGAATCACTTCATAATTTTATTATTAAGTTTTTGTTAAAATTATATATAGTTATCAATTTTCTTGTTGGTATTTTTGATTCAATGACAGACAGGCATTATCTTTAAAAACATTAAAAATTAAGAATCAGCAATTTAAATACCTTTCAACACACTCAAATCTAGATACTCCTGGATTTAAAATTGGAGCATCATGACCACCAAGAGCAAAAAGATAACTATTAATAACCCCTACTCCAGCTCCACCTCTTCTAATAGACATAGGCGCACAAAACGACCATTTATTTCGATGGGGATCGAAGCATTCCACAGACCGTAAGCAGGAACTACCATCTCGTCCACCAACAGCATATAATCTAAAATACATATAATACTTTTATTTTATAACTAAAGAGTAATGAAAAGATTTTAAAAATTCCCCTTTTATCAATGCTAGATGTACAATACATTATTGATGATTACTGTAGATGTAAACATGTGAAATATACAAAAAAATGAAATATTTAAAACTCCCAATTTTTTTAGTTATGCATTTACACTATTCTTTTATGCAATGACTGCTTAAAAGCATAACCACCAGTGACATATAGCAATAATTGTTGATACATGGATGTGGCCACATTTTTGAGAATGTTAGGTATTTCTAAATAGATGAAGTCATGAACAAATTTCTAGTGAAAGGTTGTCGTGAACTTAATAAGAGGGGTTTTTTTTTTTAAGAGCACTCAGATGTGCTGAATACTAAAAAATAAATATTAATAAAAGGGAAGTTGAAGAATCTGGAGTACATGTTGGCCAATCCATCTCCATCTAACAGTTGTATTTACATACATTCTCACATTAATGGAGAAGTAAGCTTGAGTCACATATTGAAGCACTAGTTTTCACCACTATAAAGTAGGCACTCTCCCCACATAAAATAATTGAGTTTAAATTATAACTAGTCTTTCACATATAGACTATCCCATGATTAAAAAATGCAAAAAAAAAAAAAAAAAGTTTTTATGCACATTCTTGTGATTCTTATGTTTGTGCCTATATGTATATCACATATTTTATTACATTACTGTATGAAAAATGTTTGATTTTACATATTACTATCATCGATTAAAGTTCGTTTTATCTATTAAGATGTATGCTGTACATAAATAATACAGATCATTTAGCACAGAAAATGCTTTTCAGAGATACACGAAATATTCTTCTTTTAATGCAAATAATTTGCAAAAATTAACAGTGCTTGATTTGTATTTTTTTTAATTTGTATTTAAATTATCTTTTTTTTTTTAAATATTTTTTAAAAAATTTCGTCTTCCTATATTTGTTTTACTTTTCTGTTTTTATTTTCTACATTTTTACTGAAATTCAAAATGGAATTCTTTTAAAAATATAAAACATTGGTTATATAAGTAAACTAATGTGTATATTTAATTTAAAATGGAATGATGTGAATAGAAAAATATGACAAAAAATTTAATAAAAGTATAACATATTAAATTTTTACCTATCATTAAGAACAGCAACACCAGCAGTACTACGTTGAGTGTTTAAAGGAGCTACATAACTCCACAAGCGAGTACTGGAATCCCACCTTTCAACAGCACTTAAGTAAGTCCAACCATCATGGCCTCCTACAGCATACAAAGGACCTCCTAATACGCCAACACCTTAGCAAATCATAGATAACAAATTGTATTTAATGAGCAATTGAGAATTAAAATTATACTTCATATGAAAAATAAAGTAATTTTAGAAAAAAATAATTAAAATTATTTTACAGAAACACAAATAACATTTATTTTGAAGAAGTACAAATGTTCTGATAGATTTAATACAGTTACAAATTAACACAAGAAAATGACTTTAGAAAATTAATAAAATAATTTAGATAAGAGGTTCTCAAACTTGGAGTGCAGCCCCTCTCTTTCAGATAAGGAAGGGAACACACTGAAAGCATATTACATTTCATATATCTCTCAACTAAAGAAAAATCTTTTTAATGAGCAGAGGCTTTAACTATCACAAATTCAACATTATCGTTAATTACTCTATAAAGTGGTTATGAAAGAACAGCCAAAACAGTGTTGAATGTTTAATAGTGGCACTATTATCAATTTGAAAAAGATGGATAATTTAATGAAACTTCTTATGAGCCATAACAATGCACATCACTTTGATATTACACTAAAGAGTAAATTTAGATATTATTTTTGCCACTATTTTAGATACACATTAACAAAGAATTCCCAAAATTTAAATCACAAATCATAAAATATTATGATTCCTTTTGCAATACCATGCTTAAAAAAAAGAGTGTTTTTTTTTCATTAATAGCTATAATTTTATTCTAACTGCTTTCATATTGGTAATTCCTAACTGTATAGCATCTTGAAAAAATTGCACAAAAACAGCTAATTCATTACATCTATTTTATATCCAAAAAATAAATAAATAAATGTTCATTAATTATATATGATTTCTTTTTAATACAGATTAAGAATTGATAGCATACATTTCAATTGATTTTTGAAAGAATTTATGCTCCGAAATTTTTTAAATAAAATAATCTCATATTTTTAATTATGATATATAATAAAATAAATCTAGCAGCAAATCTCCAATTATAATTTTTTTAATAATTAAAAATTGTCAGGAAAAGAAAGGTGAGAAAATTATTTTCTTTTACTATGCTAACAGAACCACTGCAGTAGCTATATAAATGTATAAAATTTCATTTTACTTATGTAGTATGACAATTAAGTCTAAAATAATTCCACATAAAAGAAAGCAGAGGACATTTTATGTGAAATACTTTAGAACATAAAAAGTACTTACCCAGCCCATGTCTATGAGTGGACATAGAAGGCATTGCTGTCCATGTTTTAGTCTTAAAATCATAGCATTCCACTATATTCAATGTTTTTAAACCATCTCTACCCCCTACAACATATAATTTTTCATCGATCACAGCAGCACCAAACTGTAAACGTCTTGACGTCATTGAGCCAAAGTTACTCCATGTATTACTTCTTAAGTCATATTTTTCAATTCTCCAGGAACCTATATTAAAATTAAAATACACATGAAGAAAGCTTTTTTTTTGTGAAAGGTTTTATAACGTTAACCTTTTTTCTACAAGGTTTAACTACTTGATGCATTATTAGAAGTTTAATAACAATTTTAGGAAGTTCTAAGAATATTATTAAATGAAGCTCACAAATACACAATTCAATGATACATATTTTTATATCTAATTAATGATTATATAATATTTCCAAAGTTTAACGAATTTTCTTTCTAAACAATTCCAAAAATTTATATTGTCCTATTCCATTTTAACTTTCACATTAACTTGGCCATTGAGTACCAAATTTTGAACCATCTTTCATTCATTGTCTAGAATCAGACATATATTAAATCAATTTCGCATAATCATCTAGTTTTATCCTCTTTTATGAGTCATTAGGTGGATAACAAGATCAGAGTTTACTCACAGAAAAAGAACAAACCACTGCTGAAAGTTAACAACAAGATACGAAAAATGTGTCAAGTACTAAAAGCAGAATTTCACTTAAATGAGACAAATATTGTTTCATAAATAAAACAACTGAGAAAAGTCATAAATATGAGACTAATAGATATTCTACTTCCCCATTTTCCTTACGATTTTTCCCTTCATTTTTCAATTTCCCTTCAATTTTTACATTTAGATGTTTTGAGTAACATTAAAGGATAAAAGCACAAAAAAAGAGAATTTCTGTTTTTATTATGAATTACATTATTTATGTACATTACTCAAAACAATTAAGAAATATTATGATTTTGAAAAAAAAAAAATTTTTAAACTGCAGACAAAGAAAGGTTTTGATGACTGATATATAATAAAGTGTAGTGTATGTAGTTTCCTTTTATCATATCTTATAACACCTATGATAAAAGGAAACTGCACATAGAAAAATAATCAATAAAAAGTACGATTTTGCCCAACCGAACACAATTTTGAAGACATATAAAGCATAGAATCACCAAGACTATAAAGATGAGATTGGGGAATTCTTGCTCACTCTTGTAGAAAACAGCTTTCCAGCAGTAGAATTGTTTGTGGGAAGTGATAATCTGGTGGCTATTTTGCTGAGAATATGGCAACCAATCCATTTAAAGAATTTTCATTCAAAAGGAGGCCACCCATTAATCGAGCATAACAGAGTCTACTGTTATCATACATGAGGAGGAATTAGTTCCCAAAAACTGATGCAGTGCATGGGTCCACAGCAGGTCTGAGGAGCCTATCCCTATATTGTTGAGTTTTAGGTGATTATTCTTGATGAGGTACAGATCAGTACAGCCACTGATATAAATACCAGTCCAAAGCATCCACTTCCCAAAATTGGACACTTCCATGTACAAACTAATGCAGGATTATTCAAATACCATATATTCATATCATAAATCATCTATTGTGAGATTGTACATTATAGTGGGACTTATCATAGAACAGAACATTGTTTCTTTCATTTCTTTCTCTAAATTATTTGTGCCCATCTTCTATGGCTTTAACCATAAAATCCAACATGATGGAGCTAGCATTGAACAGTTTCAGTCAAAACTGTAGTACCAACAGCTCTCTGAAGGTGCTCATGTGGTGAAGAAGTATTCGTACAGTAATTTTTCCTGGCTGTTACTGTTAAAAATTCCATGCTCATTCACACCTATAACTTTGTATTGATCTTCAACTAGTTATAGTCTGATTTGGTTTTCATAGTCTAGAAATGATACTCTTGAGACACTCACAACAGAGATATATTTTTAAATGAATATTGTTTGGTCACCTCTAAATGACTTTTGACTCTACAAAGTACTAAAACGGTAAAGTCACATTGTTACGATATACATTACACTGTAAAAAAGCATTCATTTTTTGTACATGCATAAGGAATGCTGCAGGTCCTTTTTACTTTTTTATTTAAAATGCACCTTTTCTTTTGCCACATACAAACTTTGTAGTATTTAAATGTGATACTTTTCTTTTTTTATCTTTTAATTCATGTTTGTTAAAAAGGTAGTTGATTCTAAGGTTTTTTCATACTAAAATAAAATCTAATTGCTTTGAGAATGTAGATGAAAGCAATTTAGAATGACTGATAAAATTAAGTTTAAAAACCAATTCACTATACTTCGGTAAAATACTAATTTTCCTTTAAAAATAACAGAATATAAAATATAAACTTAAAGAATATAATTAATGTAAACATTCATTAATAAATAACAATTTTGTTATGATTTATTTGGGATCAATACTATCCAGGGACAAATATCAATGAGACATAATATTCCTAAAAATTAAGACGAAAGAAGTTATAAAACACTTTTTTCTTCTTTTTTACTGAAAATTTAAATTTCTGAAATAAATTTTCTAATAAATATATTTCTAATAAATTTTCTGAAATCAGTGCTGTCCTTGTAATTTTTAAGCAAAAACAGTATATATTATACACTTTTTAATATTCAAAGATCAGTTTTGCAAGCTGAACTTATAATATATTTTTGTTTTAAAAAATAATTTAACACTAAAATAAGGAATTCTTAATCTTCTGTTGAGAAACCAAAAATTTTATTTTCATACATTTAAAAAAAAATGTGCTAAAAAATAATACAGACAATTCACTATTTCACATAAGTTATTTGTCCAAGTATTGTAACAATACTGAAAATGCAAATTTTTAATTTATATATGTATGGCTTTCATCTAGCAAATACAAAATTACATGAGAATTATTATATAGATCTTACTCTTAAAGCAAATGTATAAATCATAAAATTCATTATCACTTTATTCATAATAAATCAAGTGTTGTTAAAAAAGAAATAACAGAAGAGACTTTCATATAAATTATGTTTATTTTTGTTGAAACTAGCATGGAAAAAATACCCACTACATATGAAAACTGTGGATTAAACCTTTTACTGATTTTCCAAAGTTAAAATTTAACAATAAAATACTTATTATGCACCTTATATTGTAATGATGTAAGCCATTTTATTTAATACAGAGATGTAGTCTATGCCAAGGAATGGAATAAGAAATAATAGGATTACCATCAAATTATGAGAAGAGATGAAACAGTAATTATGTCCATTTGTACAACTTAAAAAGATTATTTCTATATACATTTGTTTTAATTTTTTAAAAATCGGTTTCAGCTGTTGACTTTATAAATTTTATTTTTTTTCACTTCCCAATACGAGGCACTTGTATCATCATAGGCCCATTAAAGTACAAATTTGTATCTAACTTAATAACAGAAACACCATGTGTATACCAATGCTATAATTCTTTATAAAAGTGTAGGAACTTTTCGGTTACAATTCTGTAATTTTGACAGCAAATTTAAAAAACTAAAAGAAAAATTAGAGGATTTTGTCATATTTTTTTTAGAATTAGAAATTTTCCATCAATATATATATATATATATATATATATATATATATATATATATATATATATATATATATATATATATATATATACGCATATCTGAATTCAATAAAATCCAATCAAAATGTATATTCTAATAAAATATACAATAAAAAAGCATTATCATCTAAGATAAACTAAAATAAATCATAAGAGATTATGAATGGCTTTCTTAAAGAGCACTAACCTTTCCCTCCATCCATTCCACCAATCATAAACAACGAACCAACTGTTGATTTTCGAGGCCTTGTACGTGATGAATGTAGTAAAGAGCGACGTTCAGGTAAGAGATGATATTTCATTGCTTCCATAATGAGATTGCGACAATGATTGTTTTCTTTAAGAAGGGGATTATTTTCAATGTGATCGGCCAAATACTAAAAACAATTTCTTTATTAAAGAGAAACACTATGCAAGAGATAAAGAAGTGTTCCTGTACAATAATTTAATTTTCACTAGTTTGGTTCCATTAATTCATGTAAATTTTTAATTAAAACACTAATTTGTATAAAAATATTACTGACAAAAATTATGTTTACACTAAATTAAAACAAATATTTTTACAAAAATTAAAAATTATTTTGAAACAAATTTTAAATCAATTATTTTTACGCTTTATATACCTGAGGTGACAGTAGAGGAAGCTTAATCAACTCTAAAAGGCCAGGTAAATGACTTTTCCTATTTAGCAAATCATAATTCACCCACAGCATTAATGCCTCATAAGCCTTTTCCTCATTTGGGACATTCAACATATCACTTGACAAAAGTTTTTTAACATCCTCAACTGAGATCGATAAATACTCTTGATTTGAGGCAACTTCCATAAAATGATCCTGAAAACAAATTTAATTTCTTAAAAATTATATAAACATTACAAAAATATAAAAAAACAAACATCATATACAAAAAAAATGATGATTTTATTGAATTTCTAATATTAATTAAATTTTTAACCATGATATTTTAAGAATATAATAACTGTAACACTACTTTGAGAACTATAAATATGTATTGGAAAGTAAAAGGCATTGTTTTAATAAACAACACTAAAAGTATTACTCATTCATTGTACAATCTTAACATGCTTAATAAAAAAAAAAATTATATTTGCTATAATTTATATATAACTATACCTCATAATATAAAATATAATAATATTCAGTCATTTTTAGTACACAGCATGAGAAACTTCAAAATACTCTCCTTAAAACAGAAAATTTGAGAGAGTAGTTAAGTTTTTTCCCCTCTAGAGAAAAACAAAGAATTAATTTTTTTCTACTTTTAGAGCACCCAAGACAATTTTAACAGCCTTTAAAATTTAGACAAGATAGAAAAAATAATATGTTATATTTTTGTTTATTTTCATTTACATTTCCACTTTGGTTCAAAAGAAAATTATCATGTAACACTATCTTTACTAAGAAATTCCTGTCATGACCATAAAAAATAATAGGTAATTAGGGTTTTTCTTTTCTAAAACATGTCTAAAATATCAATTTAACTATCATTGCCAGATTAAAAAAACAAAATCTAAAACTATAACTATTTAGGTTAAAATTTTGTTTAGTTTTTAAAAATTTTATTATTATTATTTGTCATGCAAGGACAGATACATTTAAAAAAGCAGCTTTTATTAGTTAATCAAGTAAGGTTACTTGAAACTGCAAATATAGTTTTATCCTCTTTATAAGCAAACATAGTTCTTTAAAAAGATTTGTTTGATTTATACATTATTTAATCAAAATTGACATTACATTAATAATTTTTTGCATTAATAATTTTTTGCCTTAACAATGAAAATTATAATTAATTTTTTGCAGATTCTAATAATGCTTATATAAATTCAATCAAATTTAATAAAACAAAAACCAAAGGCTTTTCTGTCTCATTTATAAGCCTGCAGATTAGAAAGGTATCAGGTGCTTCACCTTCTAAATCCAAATTTTCAAAGCTATGATTTTATAATTTGCCATTAATTTAGACTCCATTTTATATTTCTCTAATAAATTACTATCTAACTTTTTGATTGGCCCATTTTCATAACCACTAACAATTTCAGTTTTCAAATTATGCATAAGTACTTTCCTTTTCTTTTCACATCATAATGCAATAAACTGGTCATATTTATGCTACCTTTTTATCATAATTAAATCACATGGTATTTTTTATGCAGAAACAGACAGTTGTACTAAAATATCTTTAACTGCTTTGATTAAACAAATTTTTTCCCTAAATTTAATGGTACTTGCTCTTTAACATAATTAGATTCATAATTCTGTTTAAGTTGCTAAGAGTGGAACCTTATTCCATTCCACTTTAGACCCTTGGTTTAATTTGTTCCTACAATACAAGAACTCTGCTTGAAAATTAGGGTGCATATGCATTAAATATAAAATGTTTTAGAATATTCCTTTTTTTAATATTCTCTGGTGAAATTTATAATAAGGATAATTTTCCTTCAAACACTAGTAAGAAAAATGATCAAAATTTACAATCAGTATATAAATTTAACTCTCACTTGCCATTCAAGTATATCCAATTAGCCGGAAAAATTTAAATTAAATTACTTCAGAACTTTTGTACATCTAAATAAAATAGTTGAGAATGTAGAAAAATAAAATTACCATAATATAAAGTTGAAAAATAACAATGTACTTTTACCAATACAATTATGTGTATGAAATTCTACTGTGTACCTTAATATCATAAATACACCATGCCATGCCATACAGTAAGGTAAAAATATGCAAATTAAAAGTTAATAAAGGAAAAAATAAAATAAATTTTAATATTTTCTTATTTATAAAAATATTAATAATATAATATTACAGATTGATATTAACAGCAAAATATAATTTCAGATTATTATTATACCAGTAAGCATTAAATCTATTATCAAATAACACTAACCATGACATAATTGTGAGCTTTGTGGTGTAAATCCATACAGCCCTGAGATTCCGAAAAAATTGAAAATCCAATACAGTTTGATGGATGTAAACGAGAAGCAAAAAAAAGACAACAGGCCTTTACTACCTCAGCAATTTGTAGAACATTAGCAGTCGACAATATTGTTTCAACATTATCTTCACTCAAGGAAATTTCTCCTAGATTTTAAAAGAAATTAATGAGATAAAAAAAAGTATATTAATGCATATGACATTAAAAAACTGTTAAATTGTACACAGTAAAATTATTACCACATTGCATAATCAATTCTATTTCTTAACAAATGTAACATTTTTTTAATTCTTTAAAAACACACTAAGCGCATGCCCTTTTTGATAAGTAATAAAATAATAAACAAATCAAAAACAATCCATCTTTTTAAAAAATATCTAAAAGAAACAAGAAATAGAGTTTTATTCCTGTTATTCAGTTCCTGGATAAAGTATACTGTTAAAGAATAAATTTTTCTTTGTACAATAAACAAAACTATTTTTTTCTTTTTAAATAAACAAAAAATTTAGTTTAGCAAATTGCAAACTTTCTTGAAATTATTATTCCAACACACACAGAAATTTTAAATAATTTAAGCTATCATGAAAGTTTAAAGAAGATATGATTTTAAAAGAAAATAAAAAATTATCATTCATAATAAATAAATATATTATTTACTTTTGAAAAGAATTCTCTTTCATGTATACCCTAAAAGAATTCTCTTTCATGTATTTCATTGTAAAATTAAATTTTTTTCTAATCAACCAAATATAAAATATCTTATAAAATAATATAATTTAGGAACTTTATTTTTCTTTATTCTAAGACATTTTTTTTTTTTATAGTAAATGCAAATTTTAAATTCTATTAAAAAAGAAGTTAAATAAATAACATTTATAAAATATTATTAAGTATTTAATAATATTATTATCAAACAACATTAAATTGTAGCCTAACATGTAAGAGCTTTAGAAACAAGTACAATTTATGCATTATTCCTTAAACAAAAGTTTTACAATAATAACAAAAATGATAGAATGAAAAATTACCACTATAACAAAAATCAACCAAAGCTCTCAAAGCAACTGGGTCAGTACTTTCTAGATGAACCCGATTCATATTAGCTTCCATCAGTTCACCAGTAAACATAGCATAAAAATAATCACTAGCTGATGACAGAACAAGGCGATGTGCAGTTATTTCAACACCAGATGCAACAAGAGTTACATCAGTAAGTTTTTCAGTTAAACATAAAGTCTTCATTTTTCTTAGACACTCTTTAGCATGACTGTTAGAAGTAAAAGTTTCTTCAGGGCTAGGTGATGTTTCATTCTCCATGTTAACTTAAATTATAAAATACTGAACCTAAATTTAAGAAATAAAGAGAAAAATTATAAAAAATTAAAAACTCTCTAAAAGTTAACTGATATTTTACAAGCCTCTAAAATAAATATAATTAAAAAGGAAGTTAAATTACTACAGGAAAGTTTAGAAAAAATTTTTAATTTAAACATGAGTTTGGCATAATAATTTCTTCATTACACAGCATCAGTAAAAAATAAATTTCCTGCTTCAAAGAACTCCAGAGTATCTTTGATTTCTCCAAATAAGACAAAATTTATACTATTGATAATCTTTGTATCTTGTTATTGATTAAATAAAAATATTACCAAATTCGATAACAGCACACAAACGAGCTAGTAGATAGAGTTGTAATGAAAATGTTTGTAGCTAGTAGATAATACATGTTTGATAATTAAACTAATAAAACATCATTCAAGTTGTAGCTCATGTCCATTATAATTATTTGTTGGAACAAACAAAAAATGAAGGTTATGAAACAGCAATAGTTATTTGTCTAGACTTGATGACTATGTTGAAAAAAAAAAATTTAATAGCATAATTTTTTTTTATCAGGATCTATTACAATTCTTAAAGAATATGATCTTAGAAAATGTTTACAGAGTATTTAAAGTTTCAACTTGTTTTAAACAAAATTATACATAAATTTTAAAGAACTAAAAAAGCCTTACAATTTTACCAGGTAACAAAAAAAAATTATTATATTTCACTTGCATGGAAGGTATGGCTACAGGGCCGTGGAAGCCAACACCTTTTTGTCACACGGTAGTATAAGCGAGCTAGATATTTCTAGCATGGTCAATCTACCATATCATATTACATGAACTATTTTATCATAGATTTTGTAGGAAATTTATACAACTTTTGCATTTGAGTTCTATGTTTAGTTATCTTAATTAGTAGTTAACTAAATTTAGTTAATGAGTATTCCCTGAATTGATGAAGATAATCTTTATTCAAACAGCTAAGTTAAAAAGCTTATAATTGCTGAGTTTATGTAAAGGAAAACATTCACACACTTCATGAAGAATCTTGCATCCTGAAAAATTATCAGTATGATATATTCATAGAATAATACAATAGCGTGCATACATGAATTGCCAGTTTGAATTCAACATAATAATTGCATCGCTGTGAGATGGCTTCATAAAATCTTTTTTACTTCTTCCACACATTTGTTTAGTATGCATAAGTTTGCTTAGCTTCCATGTATAAATAAAATGGTTACAAGTTGCGTTTATTAGACATATGTTAAAGGAAGATTTATTACTGATACTTAGGAAATTATTTTATATACAGATTATTTTTAAAGTATTCTAATATAATATATGTATTTTATACTATATTTATATTAAAAACTGTATCATGTAATACAGCAAGATTCTTTGAAAATATTTAAAATTTTTAATATTAGAAGTTGTTAATCAACTTAAAATTAACTTTATGTATATAATTCTTGTTGTTATTTTTTATCCCAATGCAAAAAATAATTTAAAGGTTGTTTAGATTTTGGATGTGAAGGAAACCGAAAAGACATTATAAAGACACTTGCCATACAAAAAGTTAATTTTTAAAAAATTTAAGACTAATTGAAGTAATGTAATTTAGAATGTTTAAAAATTTTATATTGAAAATAGAATTTTACTAATTTTAATTTTATTACAAGTATAAAATACTTGTAATTTTTATTGCCTGAATAAATATGTGACCAAAATGTTAACTTAAGAACTAAGCATATGTGTGTATACACACACACACACTTATATATATATATATATATATATTGAAAAGGTGGAAAAGAATTACTTTTTTCATTCTAGTTAGAAGCATGTTATGCATATTGCAATTAATTAAATAATAACATTCTGAGATTTAATAAAGGGTAAAATATATAATTTTTTAGTAATTTCACAATTGAAAATCAATTTAAGTTAATTATTAAACAATTTTATATTTTATATTTCACACTTCAAATCACATAGCAACTAAAAAACTTTATGCTTTTCAAAAAATTTCTGTTGCATCATTACAATGGATTCTTTCATAATAATTTAAGAAAGATTTTATTATTTTATTTAAAGAAATGGTTAATTAGTACATAAAACTTGTTATCAATTTTATTATATAGTGGGTAATTGTTAAAAAATGCTTTGGAAAATGTAAGTTATAAGTGGTATCTCATGAATTCAATATTTTTCTATTCAATTCAATATTTTCTATTCAGTTATGTTCTATTCTGTAATATTTAGAATTATTGAATAATTTTCCAGAAAATATATCAAATTTTTGTTTGGAAGGTAAATTTTGATAAAATATTGTTCAAATATTCTTAAATGCTTAAAATAAAAAATAAAAAAAAATAAAAAAATCATTAAAAGTTATGTAAAAAAAATAATAAATAAAATTTTTTTTAGTTAAGTTGAATGAATAAATGTATGCCATGGTTACAAAATAGTTACATCTTTAAAGTCAATAACTGCTTTAAAAATTTATATTCCATTGTTAAATGTTCCTAACAGAAAAAAAAAAATAATAATAATAATAAATAAATAAAATAATCGCATAAAAAAAAATATTTTAACAGTCTACCTGTTGCTATAGTATGATGGCATTTTTATTTATTATATTTCACCTTACTTTAAGGAATAAATATAAAGAAATTATTGACATGTAAATAAATTAAAATATTTATAACCATTGTTATGAAAAATCTTTAATTATTAATTATAAAATTTCCTTCCACATGAATTTTATTTATTGAAAATTTTATTTTTAATAATAAAAAAATATGTTAAGTTGTGATTTTTTTTTTAATAATTTTATTTTCAATATAGGTTAGCAATTTTAATTTTAACATAAAGCATTATACAATTAATATACTTGTATGAAATTTATCAATGGTGTTAACTAATTTTATTTTATTTTTGGATAGAAAATATTTCTTTATATATTGTAATAGCAAAATTTAATTATATTTATCATGATACATTTGGAATTAAATTATTTAAAAAAGTAATATTAATATGAAATCGTCACTCAACAATAATGATTAGTAAAAATATATAATTATATTTACAATTATTTGCTGTTAAAATTTGTAGACTGGATTAATAAAACTCTTGACATTTAACTTACAAATCATAATATAAACAATAAACAATGCTGCTGGCACAAGAAATATCGACCACAAAGGCTCCTTGTTGGAGCGTCCAATCCAAACGGCGCTTTGGGCATCGTTAAACCAAGCAACCATACAAACGTCACAGATTAACTATACTAGCAGGAGATTGGATGGTAAAGTCGAGTTCCTGCGCGCGTATCACATCTACTCAGTAACACAAAATAAAAAGAGTCGAAGTGAAAATCAGAAATAAACAAGTTTCTAGTAAATAAAACAGAAGGGGAAAAAAATACTAAAAAAGAAGAGACTGAATATCAATTCAGGTATTTTACTCGAGATGATCACCAAAATATTACATTTTCATTGGACGTTTCTCAAGGAGTGTTTCTGCAGGACGAGGTCTAATGAAATCTGAATAAGTTATGAAGTCATTGTTGGCAGGTGACTTTTAAAAGACAGAAAGGGAATATGCATTTTTTGTTCAGATTTGAGTTTTACTTTCAAACTAGCAGATGTTATTCAGCGTTTCTCAGCTTCGAAATATATAATAAAATACCGTGTTTACAAATTTATTGCTTCACTTGAATAATACTTAATACTAAAAAACTGATTTCAATTTTTTCATAGATAATTTTATATTTATGTCAAGAAAAATAGGATGTTGAAAAAAATTTCTCATAAATTTAATTTATCAAAAAGTGTTGTAAATCAATTCAAGGAATATTTGAAAATTTCGACTGTTGAGCTAATATTTAATAAAAATTTAAAGGACCGAACATTTACTACTCATTTTGATATTATTCAGCTAAAAATACTCTTCAAATGTTTTGAGGTGATCCGGGTAAATTTTTTTCCATTTTGTATCATTCTTCTATCAAATATTGTTTTCACTTGGGTTTTTAGAAAATGTTTTTCTATTCGATTTTCCACATCACTTTGCACATCTTCTATAGAGTATGTCTTATAATTCTATAAGCAAATTAATATAAAAATTTATGGCTGTAAGCTTAGCATAATTAAACTGATAGAATATGAATGCCAAGTGAACATTTTTTAGTAAGTTTTTAAGTAGTTTCTTTTTCTTTCATTTTTTTCAAACGTTTATGTTTAGGAATCGGTATTAAACTTGCTATAAATGAATCCATATATCATGTCATAATGCATAAAAGCCGATTTAAATATATAAAATACTATATAAGGTAATTTAAAAGGCTGTAAATTAAATAATTGAAATATTCTTAGCAATAAAAATCGCAATAACCCATACCACATATAAATTTACAGGTTCGAATGCCTTCAGAGAATTATAAAGGATGGGCAAGGAAAAAACACAAACACATGAAATAAATCTAAAAGCAATTTAAAATAAAAATTAATTGTGTTTATTAATATTTATAAAGTAAATAGTTAAAAATACATCACGCAAATTATGTTAGTACAAGAGATTTCAAATAAGCATTAATCAATATAATATATAATACAATATACTGTAATCATAATTAATAAAAAAAAATATGAGTCCAACATCTCAGAAATAATGCACGTGCATGGTCCGCCAGCCCAAACCTGTTCTCTAATAACACCAACAAAAACAAAATGGCAAAACGGGGCTTTTTTTCAAAATTAAACTTCAATATTAAATTAGTCACTCACAATTATTACTACTATTACTATTACACCACACCACATCACTGTGCCTAGAGCTGATTTGCCCCTATACAGTTTGGGAATGATGTAGGTGATAAGTGTGACTGGGCTCTGTGACGCTCTATAGTCATGTGAGACCGGGACCTATGGCTTAAAATGGATTCCGAACCACTAGAAACATCCCTGGCACCGCCGGGACTCGATCCCGAAACCTGTGGCACCGAGCGCCAGACCACTAGACACTCGGTCATTCAGGCCCAACTCACAGTTATTGATGATTCCAATCGGGCAGCATGGGAAACATATGCATCATGACGAATGAAGTCTATTACTACTGTTCAAAGACGTGGCAGCAGGGGCCAACCACACATGGGGGTCTTGTGTGTCCGCATAATCGATGCCGGGCAAAAAGACTCTTGACTTGGTCTTTGATATTCGAAGTCCGCGACAGGGTATCTTTTATCTTCTAGGTCCTCCAGTACTTCATTACGGGGGATGGGGCAGTTCACTCACTTTCCTCGTCCCCCGTCTTCTCTTTTTTTAGTCATTCCCCCTTCTCTCTCTGTCGATTCCTCTTCCAATCTCTAAAATTATTGGTAAAAATATTTGGTTTTTCGCTGTCTTTAATTAATTGTCTTTTCTCTTTTAAATCTTTCCTCAATTATTCTTTCTAAAACTTGCTTAATTGTTTTACTACTTATTATATTTTTTATATTAATTGCAACGCCCTCTGGTGGAATCATTTCATAGATCTCAGTTGCTAGTTCTGTAACATCACTTTTGCAACCTCTACCAAGGAACGACATTTTTGATACGCATACTTTAACCTTTGAACTTGATACTTTCTTACTTTGATACTTTTCACATTTAGTACCTTAGAATAAAAAGAAAAACGAAATCATTTACCTTTTTTCTTTTCCTTATCTTGAAGCCCCTTAATAATCCAAGAGTTTGACAGCTATCCCACTTCTGAATTGTTGTCTTTCTTTTATTTTACAATACATATAAGTAAATCACTTTCATTAAAAAATAAGGAATTTTATTTTGGGTATATTTCGAGAGAGGATCCACTCTCGTTGAAAGCTTACATTATTCTATTGCACATCGTTGCGCTTACATTAGATATTGCGTTAACGCTGGCTGCGCCATCTACCTGTTGATAACATGACACAATTTATAAAAAAATAGTCTATAAATAATACAAAAAAAACTTTTCGCTTGAACATCTTAAGTTTAACTTAAAAGGAGCGAAATAAAATTATGTAGTTTGATATGCGGATAGAGATGTGCTTTAGCTCGGTTGAACTGTTGGATTGTCTGAATCCAGCAAGAAATCACAATTTACCATTTTTGTATATCTTCTTGTCTTTTTCTTTTATTGTTGGGATATTAACGGAACCAGACGATAATTTGCGTATAGCCTGAGTCTCCATTGTGAGAAATTTTTCCACATATTGGGTAAGGAACGCGAAGGATTTCTGCAAATATTTCACCTGTCACCAATATCAACCAATTTTCCGTATGATTTTGGAATAAACTAATTATTTGATTTTTAGTAATATATGGAGGGGTGCTATAGTGCTGTGTTTCCAAAATGATGGAACTTTTTTGCAGAAAAGTGCCATTTTGGAAATGGTAGAGTTGCCTAGTTTCTTTGAATGGGAGACGGTTTAAGTTCTTTAACTTTAATAAGTGGACCCGCACTCTTGCGATAATTAAAAATGCTTTCGACTGTGAAGGTCAATTAGTCACAATCAAATGATGTTCGAATTTTAGTATTATTTATGATTTTTGAGCCCCAGTCAATTAAACGCTATTCTTTTTGGAATTAAAATGGCCATAAAGCAGCGAGTTCATTTTCAGAAGATGTATCTATTAAAAATCTTCCATATATTGGCTACTATTAAATTTTTGTTATAAACGATTCCTTTATACTACTATTATAAACTGGGGTTTCTGAAAACAGAAGCTGTTTTGTGAATTACGGCCTTCATAGGGACAAATTTTTTATGAGAGATGAAAGCATGGAATGAGAAAAAAAAGAGTTCGGATATCATCCATCATGGAGTCCAACTAGGGAAAACAGATTTCTGCTTTAATGCTAATCAAAGTCTACATATGACTTAGATGACTTAGTGAGATGCCCAGTAAGTGATTCTTCACTTGAATCTTAAGTGTTTTCGTCTTCGAAGGGTTGATAACTACTAGCTAATTGATACACCCGGAAACTCGAGTACCCGTAATATATTGTCTAAACAAGAGCTAGTAATTTCGTCTTCCTACTATATGTCCTTTTTTCTGATCGAAACGGAATCTATCGCTTAAGCAACTATAACCCCATCAGAGATTTCAGGTTGAACGAACCGGCACGACTGAAAACGCCGCTTACTTGTACGCAAAGGTGAGGGGTAGTCGGGGATCTGCAAGTACAGAATCCGTTCTCTGAGTCCTCTATTAATGACCTTTGTCGTCACTGGTGTATAATAACTGTCTAATGAATATGTCTACCTAATAAATGTTTTCTAACCTTTTAATCAATGATATTTTTGTGGAAAACTAATGAAAACTAATTTTTGGGGTTAACTAAATTAAAACCTAAAACAATTTTTAGAAGGAAATGCTCATAAACCCCAAGAAGCATTTTACTCGCAAACTTTGATTTTTCCTGTCAGCAATGAACTGAATCTAATACAATATTAAAGTTTATCAGCATGCTTTCGTCATTTTTTTTATTTGAATTTGTTTTCTTTTTCAATTCCTACTATTAGTTTACACTCTCCCTATATATATCATGTTCAAATTTTCAATCGTTAATAAAATACTTTTTATTCATCCACTCAAGTTCAAATACATTTCTTTGAACTTGTAGTGGATGACACTTGATGTTAATACAGCTTTTTCAAATATTAACTTATTAATTAAATTTAATTAATTAATTTTAGGTTTTTTTTTTAGATTTAAGTTGCATGTATCTAATAATAGATGGCGCCAGATGTAAGAGGAAAATTTCAACTTTATTTGTAAAGGACTTTTCTGCAATATAGTGAAAAAAAATAGGAATTGACTTAAATTTTTTATTTTTATTTTTTTATTACATGTTTCTACACAAGTGGCTTTATATACATGGGCGAAAATGTTCTGTCATGGTTCAAAATTCGTTCCAATCCCGACGAAATGCGGCATCGCTCCGACTCAAATGTCAATCGATTCTTTGATTAAATCACCCAGTTTCCTTCAGTCCAAGTGCTCGTCCACTCTCAGATGCTGACATATGCCCATTCTATGTATAGCCCCGTGTGTGAAGCATTGGTATAGTCAAAGTGAATAGAAGTATCAAATTCGAATTAAAGTTATGTCAAAGAATTGGAATTTCTCCATTTTTACATACCACCAGTATGTTCAGTTGTAATGCCTATTATTCGGTCCTTAGCCGCCAATATTTAAACATTCGTATCAGAAATTTCGTTGCAATCAGATAATTCTTAAATGTGTAGTGGTTCCCCCCCCCTCTAAAGTATTTAATAAGTATTTTGAAAATTTTACTTAAAATTTAGGTCTCTTTCTGCATTATTAAAATACAATATATAAGTACTTACATGAAAAATCCCAAAGTAAAGTTTAACTTATAATAAAAGCGTTGTTTTATTTTGTCTTATAGTTTATCCTCTGGAAGTGTTAAATTTTCATTCATAAAGAATCAATATAGTTTTTCTCGTTACAAATTTGCTATTATTGACAATATGCGTCACACACTTCTAACCTTTTAATCAATAATTTTTTATTGAAAAACTAACGTGCGTATTATTTTTAGGAGGAAATGACCTTGTCACTCATAAATCCTGAGAAACATTTTACACGCAAACATTGATTTTTCATGTCAGCAAAAAATCAATAAACTGAATCCAATGCAATATGTAAAGTTTATCAGCATGTTTTCGTTATTTTTGATTTGAGTTTGCTTTCTTTCTTTTTTTTTCTACTCAAGTGGCTTTATATATATGGGCGAAAATGTGAAATTCTGATAAACACACGGAAGGAAAGACTGAGTTCTAAACGATCCAAGCATGGTTTCGACATGGAGTTCAGGTCTAACTCTTCAACCAAATTCTAATACTAATGAAACAATTAGTCCGGATGCTGACAGCAGTTTTACCTTTATAGATTTCTTGCCTGAATGCCGAGATCCTGGTGGAATTTTTTCCAATCCTGAATTTGAGACATTCAGGTAAGTTAAGATTTGAAAAATTTTTTGAAGACTTTTAGATGTGTTTTCAATTTAAACTTATAAAATCTGAAAAGTTGAATCTTGTTTTGCATATTGTTGCCGTTAGCTGAAATATTTCGAAAGAAAATATGTAAGGAATCACTCACTATACTAAGAATATATTTTTATAAGTGAATTTTGTGTGAGGATTTATTTAACCCCATAATTCAAACTCGTGTTTTTACTCATCAAGGATTGACGCAGCTTGGCCAAAACTGGCCCTGGTGGCACAAAACTCCAATCAATCAACTTATCAAGGAATCACTTGCAAGTTTGAATGATTCATTCTATAAAAACATCTTCAAGAGTCCAGATTTGTGTCGCAGAGGAGTGAAGCCAGATCGGTGAAGGGAAAACGAATTTAAAGCAGCATGTAATTGAATGGTTTCAGCTTATAGTTATGAAATTTAAAAAAAATTATTTTGTTTTGGAAGTTTTTATAAAGAGAAATCTATTTATATTTCAAACAAAGGACATAGCCTATCATAATATTAATATAATGATTTGAAAGATGTAATTTGAAAGAAATTGTATTAATCCTATTTTCAAAAGCTGACTTAACTGAAAGTGTGCCATTCAAAATATTAAATTAGAAATTTTGCTAATACATAATAACTTCTGTCTTGCTATTCTGGTAAAGTTTCAAGACATTGTTGAAAACCTCAAGGCTGAATATATTGAAAAGCTTGCTGGGGGTCTCAAATAAGCACTTGATCCCATTTCAAATGGGAATATACGATTATCACGTAATATATTACATTTTTATGAAAAAAGGAAGCAATTAAAAAATAATTATAGAAAAATGAAGGATGTCAATTTCTGATAGTCTTTTAATTTCGATCAATTACTTCAAACGATATGTTTATCTATTTTTTTTTATTAATGAAGGGTAAAGATTGTAAGATTTCTGTATGAAAGATACGGGAGCTTCTAAGATCAAGATTCAATCCTTTTCACTTGAGCATGTCGTATTCAGACTTCGAATTGATCAGAATATTCAGTGGATTCTGTTCCAATGAAGTAGTAAATGTATTTCAAAACTTGCATCGTTGTCATCTTCTCATATGTACTTAAAAGGATTAAAATTGTCCGCATATGCATTACTATTGAATTTTTTTTTAAAGTGTATATTTTGCAAACTAATTTGCTGCCCTGAAAAATACCTGCCGGAAATAAAAGAAAATAACACTTAAAAAATAATTTCAATAATTTAAAACACAGATTTTGAATCAACTTAATAAATTTAATGGCGATTAGAAGTTTTGATGAAGAAAATATTGTAATATTTTAAATGTAATCATGTAATATTTTAAATTATCATAAATATGTAATATTTTTGATCATATATTTAAATGTATTTCTCTTAGCTGTAAAATGAAAATAGTACATATTTTTATATTTTCTGAAATTAATCCAGTTTTTTATATTATTTCTGTCGTATAACACACATTTTCTTTCTTTTTAAAAACCTAACGATTATTTTTTACATATTTTATATGCATATAAATTTTAATTGTCGTCTTTTTAGCCCGTTTCATTCATTTTAAGTAATATAAACATAGGTGGACACTTTTGTTTATTACTTAGTTGTGAAGCTTTTAATTTGATTCCTTTCTCTATATTAACATCATTCAATATTAACATTATCAGTTTCTATATTAACATCATTCAATATTAACATTGTCATTTTCTATATTAACATCATTCATTATTAACATTATCATTATCTATAATAACATCATTCTGTATTTACATTATCATTTTCTATATTAACATTATTCAGCATTAATATCATCATTTTCTATATTAACATCATTCAATATTAATATGATCATCTTATCTTTTATATGTACAATAACAATGCCAGAAATAAGTACTAAGATGGAGCTTCTTAAGTTTATAATGAAAAAAATCTGTTATTTTGCAATGATTTCATTTGGATTCCACTAATTTTAAAACTTCGGTGGTAATTTGTTTTTATTTAGAATTTGAATCCATTAGAAATTTGAATTGGATCCATTCTCATTTGGCAGACTTTCCTTCATCAGTTTAACATGGTATTTTACATGAATTGTTATCCTTCCAATAAAAAATTATTTTATTTTTCAGAACATTAATCGATCGTGCAAACAACTGGTTGCGAGTTAATCCAAAATGGGAGATCATAACTTGCGAAAGTATTGAATTCAAAGCTAAACGGGACGATGTTAACTCTGAGAAAATGGTATACTTAGAATACGGAGAAACCTCAACGAGCTATATTAGAGGTCTGAGGTAAGTAGAATTGTTATTATTGTCAATACAAATGTTAAATTATGGATTATAAAGTCAACTTTATCTAAAAATTTAGTCGAGTTTTCAAAGTTCATTAGGATTGGTTTGAATTCCTTTTCTTAGCATTGAAAAAATCTGTTCATAATATTTTGAAACTTTATCTTATTTTAGTCTAAAAAAAGATGAAAGTAATGCATAACTCAGATCCATACTTTTCAATTAGAGAAAGTTTTTCCTGAATGCTAATAAACAGAGACTGAAAAAGCAAACAAAAAAAGGCATCTTCTTATTGATTATTTACCTTAATTTAGAGCTAACTGATTGTACTTATGTCAATTACTGCTACTTTTACTAAATTTACTCTATGGAAAAAATAAGTTTAAGATTTCTATTTAAAATGGAATATCCTGAAAGAAGGATGCTGGGATATTACATGTCTATGAGAAGGCAAACAATCAAAGATTAAATGATTAATTTAACAGACATTTTATAATAGAAAATTATATTTTTTAAATTTTAGGTAAGTTTTCAAATGAAAATATCTTAAATGTTTGATTAGTTCAATATTTTTCACTATCTTACTTCGATAAATACTAAATAACTTTCTATAAAACAAATTAATTTTAAAGATTCGCATATTAGTTAAATTAAGTTTTATATTTATTTTAACATATTTATGTTATTTTATTGTTAATTCAAACTCCTCTTTATACTTATTAATTAAATAAAGAACTGTCTGATATAATTTTGTAGACTGTGGATAACTGGAGGAGGTAACGAAAAAGAAAAACAGATTGGATGCATCAATATAATTCCCGAACAGGAGAATGATGGTGGAATCTTTTCATCACCAGCCTTTGAAACTTTAGATGAAGTTGTTTCAGGATTCAACAAAATGATACAAACTCGACCGCTACCAGGTACATTTACAGCTCATTTTTCATTAATAACAATATAAACAAATGATTATTATTATTTGAATGAATTTTGGTATTTCATTAGTATAAGCCGAACGTGTTACTTTAAGTTAAGCTAATCTAGAAAATTAAATGCGTAAATTTTTGCCAAAAAAATTGGCAAAATTTTTAATGTACTGTTATTGAAATAAATTATTTTTTTCTTCAAAAAACATAATCACAATTTCTCTATATACTTCCTTTTGTAAATGACTGTATACATGCAAAAAGAGTACAAAAGAATTTGACCAAGAGACAAAAACAAAAAGAGAAGGACAAATCAGTATATAAAACTGATCTATATAATTATTTATTTTTAAGAAAAAATTGTGACTCTAAGACAGCGCCATCAAAATAGAAAGATACGAAAGTCAGAAATATTGTTCCAATATCCAAAGTCATATCCAATTTCCATTCCATTGTATAATTGCAACTACAAAACTTGATGTCGTATAGCGTATGTTTTATCTCTGTCTTTATATATAGTCAGGGAGATTATAAAAGACAGCGTGATTATATATTAAAAAACCCATCATATTCATATAAAAGCAAATTTTACAAAGATAATTTTTCTCCTTCGAAAAAGACGTGTCTAAAAGTTTGTTTAAAAGTCTCGGTTAAAGGTCTTGTTATGCCTCGTGTAAGGAGGATGAACATCAATAAGAATATAGGAATTTTAACGTGGAGAGATAATAGCCTACCTGAAATACATTATATTATTTAATGACGTTGCTGTTCACTTAGAAGGAATTCAACGCTTGATTAGATTCTCTCTTGTAAAGCGGCGTCCAGACGAGAGAAACGAGTCGATCTTGCTCCGAATGTCTCCGCCTGACCACCAGAAACAAGTCACGTTGTCTGTGGCTATGAGTGACAGCTGGTCGAAAATGGCGTCAGTGAGAATTACTTTGATGTGCGGAAAAAAAACGACTCTAGTCAGAGAGGGCCGAGACAGAGACAGCCGGATTATCATACAGTATCTACCTTTCATCTGAAGTAATGATACAGTTCAAAAAGGAACAATTTCTTTCCGAATACGCAATGATGTGCAATGCTGAAAACATCTCAATTTCAGCCTCTACTCGCATGGAACCCATTTGCTCCTTTTTCCAAGTGCTCCAAGATATCTTGAAGCTGTTAGTATGCTAATTCAAAGATAAAAAGAAAGTTCAATAACAATTATGGTAAGCTTACCCGTAGTTTTTTGTAACTTCGTTACCCGTAACAAGTTTTCTACGGGGTTCATTTTATAAGCTCATATCTCTTGATTTAAGCTTCTCAAATCGTCTCACTGTGGAAACATTATCTGTAAAAGCCCTAAATGCATAATTAATGTTTCGTGGTGTTTAGATAACAGAATTCCTAAGTTTATATTCACACAGAAAAATTATCCGTATTTTGTGGGATTTTATGTTCCTATTTTTTTACGAATTTCTAAAACTTTTGACGCCTATATACGAACAAAATATATCATTAGACAGATCACAGAATAAGCAATAAAATGATATATAAAACTTGTATTTAACTTAATACTGATAGATATATATTTTATAGAACTTCAGCTAATACTAAAAAGATACGAATCAATATTTCATGTGCCACAACCTAATAGCATAAATTAAAATAATATCGAATTTTTTCAGCATTTTGTTTCTGTAAACTCTTTTCTTTATCTTTACAAAGATACTTAAAAATACCATTCAAGCATTTCATTAGCATTTTAATATAATTTCATTTTGGAACTGATTAGATTCAAGAAATACAATGATACAATAAATTTTACTGAACAGATCATTTTTTAGAATATAGTACTAAAAGAAAAAAAGAAAGACCTATTGAGTCTTCAATTTGCCGAGGCACTCATAATTATCGGTATTAAAAAATCCTTTCATCTCCCTGTCAATACGTCAGCGAATAATATTGATTCGCATCTTGTAATAGTTGTATTAATAATAACTGTAATATACGATATAAAATTGTACGAGATTATTGTAGCGTTTTTTACCGCAAAATAATGTATCATTTACAAAGTAAAATTGCCAACATTAAAATTCTTTGCTGTGAAAATCGACAGTTCTTATTGTGGATAGACTCATTCAGTCTGGGGCAAACAATTTTTTTTAATATGCAAACCTCTTACGGCATTTGCTGTTAAAGATGTACCCCACTACGTCCTGTTCATATGGCATCCTGAAAGTTATTAAATTTCTGTAGTCAAAATGTGTCAAGTGGAAAACTTTTGGAAAACGATGAGAACCTTCTAGGAAAATGCTTTCATTTTCAGGTCGCATTCTTACAATCGAAAGTCAAGAGATGAAGATGAAAAGTTCTCTCGAGCTCGATCCTGACCGATCTTTTTGGGTGGAAAGCAGTACAAGGCAAAAGCATTTTCTCTTCGTCCTCAGGATATTCTTTGAGATATGTGATGGCATACCAGAAGAAATAGGTAAGTTTTGTAAATTAAATGGCTGATGTTTATTTTAGAAAAATTCGAGAATTTTGATAGAAAGGTACAATAGCAAACTTCCAAAAAGTTTCTGGATAGATATCTTTTTGGGAAACAATCTTTAATTAAAGAGGAAAAATAATTCATGACATTTCAATTAAACATCATGTGGTGGCGCTTGAATTAGTATTAAAACGACGTCTTTAAAATTAGGTAATCTATTTGAAATTACAACTCCACAACAACGTGCCTTCCTGTTGGTTTTTTTAAAGAAAATCTCACATACGAAGAAAGCACGCAAACGACGACAAAAGTGATGCATGTTGTTAATTCATGTACTATTTCCAGTTAAGTGAATCACTAACTGTTAGCTACATTCAGCTCCTGCCAATACTCTACCTGTAAAGGGTGATTCTGAAGGAATTAAATGCTGTAAAATTTCACAGACGTAAGTATTTCCCACTCTGATAAGGGGTATCCCAGCATTAGGTGAGATATACAAGTAACACATAGAATTATTACTGAATTTGTAAATATTTTTAAATATTGTATTATTTTTTTTATGTCTATATGATGATTATTGTAATAATATTAATACAACTTGCTGAAAGTGAATAACGGATAAAGGATTTTGTTACAATTTTTTCCAGGAATCACTGATTTCACACCAGATACTGTAACGAGAGGAGGAGTGTTTTCTCTTCCACAATACGAGCTCTTTTCTAATGTTGTCGAAAAAGCATCCGATTGGTGTGCTAGACAGACAGGAATAAGAATTTGTAATGTTCAGTCATTGGAAATTAAGATTAAAACAGGTAATTCATTTATTGATCTGTTTCTAATTCTATAAATGTCTGGTTGTAAGGTGTTTATATATATATATATATATATATATGTGTGTGTGTGTGTTTGACGAACTGGCAGTGATATGCAACAATTTGTAAAATCATATCTTGGAAAAACTGTGAGGTAACAATTCAAGTAACTATGTAAGAGAGTAGGTGAGTATTACATATTTTAATATTTCCTTATAAACTGTGTATGTTGAATCGATTTAGGGTTTCTTCAAAAGTTGTAGATTAACATGGACAGCTACATGATTGAAACCTGTACAGTAAATTTCGCTTATAAATTTGTATGAAAGAAAAAAATGTTTCTTAAGTTGACATTAAAATAAAAAAAAAAATTGATAAACACGTCCACTATTTAATAAATGAAATTCAACATTTTCTGTAGAATAGTATTTTGTGTTCTCCTTTAAAATCAGGATATTCCAAGTCCACGAAGAATCAAGCATAACTGATACGCATTTGCAAGTCAATCGAATTCCCACTTGGAAATCGATGGCAAAATTAATTTAAATAGCAAAGTGTTTTCGAGACTGTTTGTCGAGCAAGATTAGTATTGATAAGCAATATTTATTATGTGTAAGATTGTTTGGAAGAATTTTTTCATTTCTTCCGCGATTTTGAAATAACATTGCATGTAAAGAAACATAAATAAAATTTCATCAAGATAGAAATTTTATACAAGTAGTCTTTATTTGCTATGATTCCAATGAATTTTTTAAAAAAAAATTTGTTTGTTTTAAATTATATTTTTATTAAAATTTAATGTTATGTGATATATTTTGATAACATGGTTTAAATGGAAAATTTAAAAAGTTTTGTTTAAATTCAGTTTTGGAAGAATGGACTTTCGTTAAAATGATCATTATCTAGGTTTCCTTATCTGGAGCCGATAGCCATAAAAATTTATGTTTTATCAAGGAAAACTTATTTTTAAATCGTTTGTTATTAATTATGTAAGTGTTTTAAAAGTGTTTAAAATAAAAATATTCCATTAAAAGTTTTTTTTTTCCATTATATTTAAACTTTTTGTGTCACGCTTTTCGCACAATTTCAGTTACTTTTTAGTATTAATTCGGACTGCAAATGGATAATTGGATGTTTCTGTTTGTCAAATCAAAACTAAAGAGTCTACAATCTCTCAAAAAGCAATACTGGTCTGCGAAAACATTTTTTTCCCTCAAAAATTAGGCAACAAAATTTTTCTTTAGAATATTTTTCATAAATTTAGTAATTAAAACCAATTTTTTTCCATGTAAGAATTTTTTGTTTTAATTTGCTTAAATATACTCTTAATACAACTCAATTATATTTTGCATATTGCATATTGCAAATATATATCAAATTTGCATATTGCTATCCCATGACTTTTGTCACTTCAGTGTATATATATATATACACTGAAGTGACAAAAGTCATGGGATAGCAATATGCAAATTTTCAGATAGCAGTAGCATCGCGTAGAACAGGTATAAATGCGCAGTGCTTTCGCAGAGCTTTCATTTCTGTTCAAGTTATTCATGTGAAGAGGTTTTGACGTGATGATGACCGCACGACGGGAATTAACAGACTTTGAACGCGGAATGTTAGTTGGAGCTAGACGCATGGGTCGTGCCATTTCGGAAATCGTTAGGGAATTCAACATTCCCAGATCCACTGTGTCAAGAGTGTGCCGAGAGTAGGAAATTTCAGGCATAACATCCCACCATGGACAGCGCAGTGGTCGACCACCTGCACTTAACGACCGAGACCGGCGACGTTTGCAAAGAGTCGTAAATTCTAACAGACAAGCAACACTGCGTCAAATAACCGCAGAAATCAATGTGGGACGTACAAGGGACTTGTCTGTTAGGACTGTGCGGAGAAATTTGGCTTTCTTGGGCTATTCCAGCAGAAGACCGACTCGAGTGCCTTTACTGACAGAACGGCATCGCTTACAGCGACTCTCGTGGGCACGTGAGCATATCGGTTGGTCCCTAGACGAATGGAAAACTGTGGCCTGGTCCGATGAGTCACGATTTCAGTTGGTAAGAGCTGATGGTAGGGTTCGAGTGTGGCGCAGACCCCACGAAGCCATGGACCCAAACTGTCAGCAAGGCACTGTTCAAGCTGGTGGTGGCTCCGTAATGGTGTGGGCTGTTTTTTCATGGCATGGACTTGGTCCTCTGGTGCGACTGGACCGAACATTGACTGGAAATGCTTATGTTCAGCTACTTGGAGATCACTTGCAGCCATTGAGGGACTTCATGTACCCAAACAACGATGGGATTTTTATGGATGACAATGCGCCATGTCACCGGGCCACAACTGTTCACGATTGGTTTGAAGAACATTCTGGACATTTTCAACGAATGATCTGGCCACCTAGATCGCCCGACATGAATCCCATCGAACATTTATGGGACATGATCGAGAGGTCTGTTCGTGCCCAAAATCCTGCACCATCAACGTTTTCACAATTATGGACGTCTATCGAGACAGCATGGCTCAATATTCCTGCAGAAGACTTCCAACGACTTGTTGAGTCCGTGCCACGTCGAGTTGCTGCACTTCGCTGGGCGAAAGGAGGGCCGACACGATATTAAGAGTTATCCCATGACTTTTGTCATTTCAGTGTATATTCTCTCAATTTATATATATATATATATATACCGCACTATTTCAGAAGCAATTATACAAATGCACGAAAGTTGGTAGAAGTGTTTTACCTTCAAAGGAACTAAAAATATGAAATATTCAGAGAAATTTTTTTGTTCACGAGATTCAGCTACATATACCGAACTAATTAATAAAACGTTGAGTGACCTCTGGCTATTATGCAAATTATAATCTAGCTTGACAATGATTCGTAGAATGGCAGATGTCCTCTTGTAGGACTTCTTGCCAAACTCTCCCTATCTGCTAGAACCTGGGACAATCTGGGATGCCTGTCTGTCCAACCACAACACATGCTCTATTGGGAAGTAATCTAGTGATCTAGCTGGCCAGGGAAGTATTTGACCTACCGATATGCCGTAAAAGGAAAGGTGATGCTTTGATTTATCTTGAAGACAGCAAAAATGTCTTATTTACTACAATATATCAAATCGAATATGTCTTAGCAGAACACTTCAAATGATAGTGTCATTATAGCTAGGGTATAAATTGCATGCTCAAAGGATATAATTACGTTTCTTACGACTAACAATACCAGCATTTTCTAGAGTACAGGAAATAGAAGAGGAGAAAATGATATTTGTCTTATTTCCAGTGAACAGAGTTTTCAATATTAACCTCGATAAAAGGATTTTTCGAAAAGGCATAAGTTTAATTTTTAAGGATTAATTTACCTGAATTTTAGATAATTTGGCTGTTATGAAAATATATTAGTGCATTATATTAAATATTACTGCAGCAGATAAAAATATAACTCGATAACAAGATATAAAGTATAAAAAATGAAAAACCCATGACTGCAATATTTGAAAAGACGATAAAAATATTACGATTATGGAAATAAATGTTCATTGAAATTCAGATAATTTCACTATTCAGTTTTATAAAAAGTGTATGATTAGAATATGTTTTGCTTAAAAATTTCTTTCTTAAGCAAGGTTATTATGTAAATGAGAATTATTTTACTAGGAGTTATTTGAAAATGATTCTCTTTTAATACAAATGTTACATTTGATTGATCTTCAAACGCCGAGAGTAAAAAGTTGCTTCCCAAAACGAAGTTTCTTATAAAATGAGCATCTTATTTATTTTGTAAAAGTGTTGCTCGATATTGAATTTAAATGTCTTTTGACTTCTGTCTTGTTTTTCGATGTTTTTGTAGAACTAGTTGTTTCTTCGTTCACAAATGAATTACTTATTCTAGCAAATATTTAGAAATCGTTATGTCAAAGGAAATCGATGTGTTTTCTTCCACTAACAGACTTGATTCGAAGACATGACAAATAAAGAATTTCGTGTTTCATTATGACTATTTGCTTTTCTAACCATTATGAATTTTGTACAAAGAAAATATCTGCATTGAATAAATGTTATTCGTGTAGGTACCATTCAAATAAATAAATGAATACAAGCATTCAGATAAAAGATTTCTATGGCAACGAAAAGTACTCATTATAAGCCAATTATTACTTACCCCATTCAAAACATGCGTTTCATTTAAGTACAATGAACTACTTTTTTGTTTTATTTACTGATGCTATTTTTGGACTTTTGTTTCAGAAAGAACCATAGAGGCTTAAAATAAATACAAGAAACACGAAGCAAATATAAATTTTACAAACAATGTTTTGCAAAATCGGAACTCATTTATAAAAAATATTAACTTTAATCAATAGGATACATTAAATAAAAGCAGCAATAATGAATCTTAACAGTTTTATGCTTCAAAAACATATGAACATCATGTGAAAAAATTAAAAAATATATCGTTCTCTGTTGTAGTGCTTCAATTATTAGTTTACTCCAAATAAAGTAATTCTGGCAATGCTTTGCTTGAATATTAGTTCTACAGGAGGGCTATAATTAAAATAAAGGTATTTAGAGCTCAATTGTAAAGAATGTACTGGGGCAAACGCAACGCATTTCTTTTGTATAATATTTAGACCATTTGGAATTTATTTTTAAAACAAGCAACAGTATAAATTTTTTACACGTGGCAAACTTGGCACCGCAGACTGGTTTGGGGCAATAAAATACCCATAAAAACTGAAAAAAAAATGAACTTTTTACGTGATTAACTAAAATTTCATGGTTATTTTGACACACAAATGTTTTTTAACAGCTTCATATCATTTTTGACTTTTAATTGATTTTTTACGTGTTGACTTCACAATTCAAAACTTATGAAATGAAAGAAACAAAGTTGTAAAACATAATTTATTTTACAAAATATGATCGATGCTTTCCTAACACATGCTGGACCTTGCTTATTCTTAAAAGAACACTATGGATACAGAATGCAGCATGTCTCTATTGATCTGTTTGACGTACAGTGTTATACGGTCTTTTAAATTGGCTGAACAATCCCCATTTCCACATTCCATTTTAAATAACAATATTCGTAATTTCTTAAGGTTGATCTAAAAATGTAAGAGGATGAATACCAATCAAATATCTAAAAGGCTAAAATCTACAGAAAATATTATGAAGAAATGAATTTTCTTCAAATTAAAAAAATAGAGTATACGAAGCAAAATCTCTGAATTTTGTAATCTGAAATCTTTTTTATTCTTTCTTTTCTTTTTATCTTATTATCTGATTCCTACTTAAATAGTTGAGTAATTAGATTAAATTGATAAAGAAAATTGTTTTAACCCTTGTAATTTGTAGCAATAACTGGTAATATTCCGAATGTTAACACTTAATCATTGCATTTGGATTGTTTGGAAATTGGTTATGAAGGAATGGAATCTTGTACTATCAGTAAAACATGACCACTTCACCTGCTATTTTAAAGCAATACAGACATTCTTCCTGGTTCATTTTTACTGGCAAATGTTAATGATAAAAAAGACAAAAAAATCATTTGTTGTTCAATTTTCTGGTATCAAATTTGTGAAGTGGAAGCGATATTTTGGAAGAAAATCACATCCAACTGACTATAAATATTTAGAATTCCCATAAATGTTAGGAATCACGCAGTCTAACGATCTAGCGACCAGCAATCTGGAATTGCCAACACACACATATATAGAATGATATACATAATGCAATATAAATAGTTTGTTCCAATTATTAATAATATTGGAAATACCTTTTTTAGTAATATAAAATAAAAACATTATATATTACTGTTGTGTACTCTGCCACATGCATGACCTCTTGTGACGTAAAAGACTGAAAGAAAAGTGAAATTTCACGACATTGTTTTTTGACACAAAAGTACTTCGTGTTTCAGTACTTGATCTTACACATAAATTTTAAGAATTCTTGGTTACTTTCTGTGGACAGGAATTACGTGGCTAGGAATAACTTCAATTCTTTAAGCATAAAGCTATTTGTGATTTCGCATGTTGTTGTTTTAAATTTCATCTGAGAATATAAGTCGATATAAACCATATTATATCACGCTCATAACAACAGACTGCGTGAATTCCCTCGTCCCTTGTCGACATCAGAAATAAAAACAGTATCAGTATCTCCCAGAGAAGCAGAAAGGAGTTTCTTGTCAAAATACATTTTCACTTTTCTGCTCTATACTTCCAGGTGTAATTTGAATTAAGTTAGATAGAAGAGCGCATAAAGTATTCATCTCCTCGTCTTTTTGACTGACATGACCACAGTATCTATGAAATGTTCTGCATACCTGTGTAACACTGTTTCTTTAAACAAACACAAAAGATAGATGAAATAAAAGCCTCTTGAGCAAACATGTATTTGCCACCTTATTGGTTTCTTCCATCATCGACTACAATACCATCCATGTTTTGTAGAACAGGCCTTTTTTTTGGATAGGGTGATCGGCAACATCTTATTTTGTTTGAATGCTTTCTATTATTTTTTCCAGCTGTTCCTCAGTCTGTATGTCTTATAAAATATCGTTGAATATAGAAGACGTTATGAGATCCGCTTCAGCATTACAATTAAATAGAGCTTCATATGATGTTCTTTTTATTCCATCCCAAAAAGATAAGCCATATTCTTCGTAAGTTGAACAATTCGTAGTCTCTCACGTCTAAACGTAGTCTCATGAAATCCTCCCTTTTCCTCCGTATTTTATCTTGCATCCAATTGCAAAGTGCCATTTTCAGTATCTTCATTAAATCTTTCAACTCTATCCTGTGATCTATCTTGTGTCTATCTTGTTGTATCTCTATGGCTTTGTGAGTGGAGATGCATATCTCGAGGATAGAGGATCTTCAGTTTCGGCCGATACTCCTTCAAGTTACTTGGCACATTATTTGTAAATTCCCTATTGCTATCAGATTATAGAATGAATGGTGCACCAAATCAAATATTTCTTCTCAACAAAAATTACAAGTTGTAGGTTAGTTCCTCCGCTTTTGTTGAAATCAAAGCCTTGCGAATTACGAACAATATGATGATCATCCTCACTTATAATTCTGTATTACCTGTCAAATTAAGATTCAGAATCTATGAGATCGACCGAGAAATGGGAATTCAATTCAGAAAACCATATACTTTACAATAACAGTTTTTTTTATTTTTTTTTTTTTTTTTTTTTTACATGGCTCACAGAGGTGAATGTACAGCAATATTTTAATGAGTAACAGTCTTGTATTTGTGTAAAAGATCTTTCAACATTTCGTTATGTCTTCCATAGGCAATGGTCAAAAATGAGACATGAAGATGATCTATCCCAGAATACGTAAACTAAAAATTTAATAAAATAAAATAATTTAGTATTATTAATTACATAAGTTAAATTATTAATTTACACAAATTAAATAATTCAGTCCATGATGCAGAACTGGATAGTATCAATGCCATCTTTAACAGGTTTCAGAATTACAGCATTGACTTGCACTTTAGACATCGTAATCTTTGCTGCATGTTGACATGATACGATTCCTTCTCATACACTACACCTTTCTCTTCCATTTTTCTATAGAACAGTATGAGCTGGATTCTTCATTGAACAAATTTAATGTAGCGTAATTTGTCATTTTCAAGCAAAAACTGAAATATAAATAGATAAAACACAATATGTATCGAGTAAGCCACGTGCCTTGTAAAATATCATCAAAAACGTCATTAATAGGAATATTTTTATTTTGCCTGTTTGTCCTTTGACATTTGGAGAATGCCTAGGAAATGTGTGAAAAAGTAATCGATTCATATTTAACTTTAAAACATCAGGCATTTTATACAATGACTGCTTTTCATACATTGCCGGTAAAGTACAGATTTTGACATTTAAGCGTACCTTATTTCATTGATTACGCGCAAGTTGGGGTTCTAATAATGATGTTTGAGAGTACTAATATTGGAATTTTGTAAAGTGATTAACCATTCTGTTTGTATAAAAGAATTCACTATTTAATTAAAATAAAATTCGAGAATTCATAAATAGTAGCAATCATGGACATTTGTAACTTACATATTCTAATGACTATGGCTAAAATATTTATTTTATTTAAGAATCCTATCTGATTTCTCCGGTGTCCTTTTTCAAAATCAAGTTCTTTTAATGAAATACAAATAATTATTTGAATTGTATGGATGTAAAATTTAATTCTTGTGGCCAATATTTACAGGTCGAGATGTTGACACGCAGAAAATGGATTTCACCGAACATGGAGGAAGAGCCACTTTTTACGTTAGAATATTGCGTGTAGCATATACGAAGTCAAGAGATCTTTCGAACAACAGCTTCCATTCGTCCACCGATTTGACAAAACTTACTTGCAAAACGTTCGTTCCTGTCCAGTTAACAACTGGTTTGTTTGTTCCAGAATTCGAAAGCCTTCGTGAAACTAAAGAGAGAATAGCAGCTTGGGTGAAAGCAACTGGTAAGTACCAGGACCTCTGTATTTGTTGAGTGGACTTTTTGTTTTACATTCTAGAAGAGTGGTTCTTTACCTAGGTTCCGTAGAAAGATTTCAGGAGATCCTTGAATATTCAGATCTATAAATGCATGCAATTCATTATAATAACATTAGTTGTGATCACCAATAGCAATACCTTAGTTTCTTATCTTGCAAGTAATTCTATAAAACCTAAGAAATTACCGTTGTGTGGTTGATATAAAGCATTTTTATAAATACTTAAATAAAGTACTTGTATAAACAGTTCAAAGAAGAGAGAGAACACGTTGAAGACTAAGAGCCTTCAGGTCGACCATCAACCTCAACCGACGAAGCTCACGTCTAAAAAATTAAAGATTTTTTGCTTGCAAACCGTCGATTTACAATTAGAGACCTTGTTGAGAATGTTGGAATTTCAAAAGGATCAGTCAATTCCATTTTGGGCCTCAAACGCGTCAAATCTCGATTGGTACCGAAAACACTGAATGCGCCAGTTCACACTGCATTTATTCTTCGTGACTTTTTCGTCAAAAATGAAACCCATATCGTTCCACAACCCCCGTATTCACACCGTGCGACTTCTGGCTATTCCCTAAACTCAAAAGACCACTCCGGGGACTCCGTTTTGAGTCAATTGAAGAGATTCAACGTGAATCGCCGCGTGCTTTGAAGGCCATCCCTGCCGATGACTTTTTAGCATACATTGAGAATTGAAAAAAAAGTTGGCATAAGTGCATTGTGTCCGGAGTAGATTACTTTGAAGGCGATGAAATAAATTTGGAAGAATAAATAACGAGTTTTTAGAAAAAAAAATAGTTGCTCTTACTTTTTGGGCACAGTAGTAAATCAACAACAGAATGATTTAAAAGAGAAAAGATGGATGTTTTGTTTTGACTGAGCATTAGCCCATAGTTAGGCCTTATATATAGCACATATTTTCATAATTTATTTCATAAACCATTTAGAAAATCAATGGGGTTATTTGTCTCGCCAAATATACTAAAACAACAAATAATGTCATTCGGCATATGAATTGGAAGTCACCATCCCGGAGAAATGGACAATATTCCGGAATCTGTCTTTAAAAATTTAATTAAATCGATGCCAAGTAGAGTGTTTCAAGTTATTCAGGAAATAGTGGTGGAATGAATTAATAGTGGAGCTACATTTTCCACAGTTGGCTGAAACTTACTTTTCCCATCTCTTGCATATTAAGAGATGGGAAAAGTAAGTTTTAGCAAATTGAGTTTTACGCAGTTCAGTTTTACATATAAATTGCTCAATTTTAAGTAAAACTTCATGTTTTAAAATGGAGTAGTTCTGATTTGGATTCAAATATTTCCTTAATTACCTAATTAACAAAAATTACCCTGGTCTTATTTATCGTAACACTGCGTTTTCGTTTTTATAATTTACAATCTTTTTAATTTCACATATACAATTCCTCCGATGGGTGCATTCTAATGTGTTGCATTTATCATTTAGATTTTAATGTCCTTCCTGCGGTGGTGTTAATGTTGACATTACAAATAATGTTGGTGAAAAGTACAGTCACCTCTTAAAAAGCAACCTTTATTAACTTTCGTAATTACTATTAAATTTCCCAAAAAAGTGTTCTCCTGGAAATAAATCTATAAGAACTAGCTTACCGTTCAAAGTGGATGATTAACAAAATGAATTAATATTGTTATTTAATTATTTTAATTAATTGTAAATTCAAAAATTTTTCGTTATGGAATCCGAGAATTTTAGCGTAGTCGACATAACAGATAAAATTAGTCTAGAGACTTTTATTGTAGAGATTAAAAGAACTGAGAAAACTCAATTTAATGTTATATATCTATATATACTTTTTGTATTGTCTTATATATATATATATATATATATATATATATATATATATTGGTGATTGTCTTATATATATATATATATATATATATATATATATATAAGACAATACAAAAAGTCATAAAATATTTTCCTGCATTTTTTATTATTTACATTTTAAAAGAAATTAATTGCTATATAAGCGTCAATAAGCAAAAGATATTTTATTAAATGCCATACTTTCATATACTTATAGTACTATGTGATATGAAAAATGATTTTTCGCTTAATGATTCAAACAGTTTTAATTTTGTTCAAATTAAAGGAAAAAAATTATTGTTTTTATTTAAAAATACTTTAAAATAGTAAGTAGCATTAAGTTAAAGTAAGTGAAAAAATAAATATGAAAACATTTTGTCTTTTTTTTATAATAAAAGACTTACACAAAATATCTAATTTATTTTTCTCACTTTAAACTTTTTACATACAGTATTATAGTAAAAATGCTCCAAATCACATTAAATTTTATAATAATTAATAATCAAATACACAAAACTAAAAATGGAATTTTTAAAAAACTTATTAGAATTTTTATAACAAGCAAATTTTCAAAATTCATAAATTATCCTAATTTTTCACCATGTCTTTAATTTTTTCCCCAAAACTATTACAAACATATACAAAATTCAATCATTAAAAGTAGAAACAGATGTATTATGAGTCTAGTAAAAATATAAATTTAAAATAACAAAAATTAAAATAAGTAATATTTCTTAATAATTTATGAAATTTTTAAAAACCAAAACTTTTTTTAAAAACTGAGCTAAATTTATATATTTTGTTGCAAAATTCCTTTAAATATATTAATTCAAGGTCAAAATTATATTCAGCAACAATTATTTAAGAAAATAAAATGATGTGTTCCCATAATATACACTCGTGTCCATAAATTAAGGATAATGAAGTTCAGGCAAAGAAAGAGACAGAAGCAAAACAAATTTGACTTATTTGTAAAGTCTATTTATTAAACAAAAGGTAAAGAGCAAAAAAGATGCTATATGTTTGACATAATTAATAAAAATTGAGATTTAGGGAGGCTCCCTGGAGCAAATTTCAAAAAAGAACCTATTTACAAAAAACAGTATAACATGGTTAGTATGATGGTTACTATGGAGTATGTCTCCTGGACGATGCATACAGGCCTTACAACGCCTAGGCGTGCTGAGTATCAAATTATCAATCTGATCTTGGGGAATATTACACCACTCGTCAAGCAATGCCCTCCGAAGTTCCGGTTGACAGGTGAGAGGGGGTTGACGGGCTGCAATTCGTCGGCCAAGCATTTCCCACACATGCTCTATTGGATTCAAGTCCGGTGAGTATGCTGGCCAACCATACGGGTGATATCCTCCAATTCAAGGCATTCGTCTACAATGTTTGCACGGTGATGACGGGCGTTGTGATCCATAAACAGAAATTCAGTACCCATGGCGCCCGAAACAAACGTACATGTTGTTCCAGAATGACATCACGATAGATGTGGCCTGTCATCGTTACATTCTGAACATGCAGGTCAGTTCTGGAACCAAGAATAATTCCTCCCCAAACGAGAAATCCTGCACCACCGTAACGGTGTCGTTCAATGGTGTTCTCTTGGTGGTAACGGGTACCTGGCGCTCTCCATATAAAAGTCCGGCGAGAATCAGACTGCAAACTAAACCTGGACTCGTCGGAAAACATCACACCAGACCACTGTTGCGGTGTCCACAATGCATACTCTCTACTCCAGGTTAATCGCAGGCGACAGTGAGTTGCGGTAAGTGGAACACATCTGACAGGACAACGAGCATATAGGCCAATGTGCCCTAAGTGTCTGTACACGGTCTGCCTTGAAACTGTCGTACCGGTAGCAGAAGAGACAGGTCTGATGCTGTGCTCCGTCTGTTTCTTTTGGCAGTAACTGCTAAATACCGGTCCTCATTCGGCGTTGTAACTCGGGGACGACCTGTGCTGTAACATCTACTCACATTACCATCATCTTGGAATCGTTGCCAAAGCCTGGAGATGACACTCTGGGCGATTCCAAGTTCCTCAGATACTTCCAGCTGGGTACGTCCACATTCCAGTCGCCCGATAATTTTACCACGTAAAAAATCATCCAAATGCTTCCTTTGTGCCATAACTATGCGGTTATTGCACTCAAAGGCTTTTAAAGCGCTTGTGAACAATTTTACTTCTTTGCCACCATTCCTTATATACCCCTCTCTTACACTCTTGTCATTGTGACGTACTATCCGCGCCATCTGGTGGTTTCCTGTAATTTGCATATTCTTCTTCAAGATGTGTGTGATAATTCTACAGGTGAAATTTTTATTTTAGAGTTCAATTTCTGTGTGATTCTGAATTATCCTTAATTTATGGACATGAGTGTATAATATAAACATCAACACATTTGAAGAATTCAACCAATATAATGTAAACTTTTATAGCACATTGAGTTCTCACTTTATTTATTTATAAATCAAAAGATGTGCTTATTTACACTCATAGCTTTCTATTTTGTAAGCTAATTTATGAATTGCCCTACAAAAAAAGCGCACAAGAGGTTTAATGATACAATGCATAATATCAGGATTATTGATGTTATGCGTTGCTTTCAGAAAAGATAATGCTCGTTGTACAATGAATGTCGTATCCACAGTCTGGTGTGCAAGGATACTGAGAAGCAAATTTCCACAGCTGTAAAGTAAAAATAACGATAATTCATGGCGTGCATAAGCGTAAAAAGAAATATCCAACATAAAATATATATGATTGTTAAGTCAGTTTTTCTGTGAATTTCGAATTTCTTGCCTTTTCTTTTTCCTAAAATTGACACGAAAAGTTTTTATTCTATGTCAATTGTAAATGCTTTATAATATAAGCAAATAATTTTGTATAAAGTTAAAAATAATTAGACTGTAATTATATAAAAATTAGTTAATAAAAATTCACAATTGTTGTGGAAATATTTACTAAGTTTCTGTAGAAGACCTGGAGATATGGCCTAATGAAACGATTCAAAGTAATGTAATATGATGAGCATATTTCATTAACTTGTATCTGAAGATTGACGCATGAGAGATTCATAAAATCATTAAAATTTCAGGAGTGAAGGTGATGAGTGCTCAAACAGCAGCTTTGCGAATCATGGGCGGAGGCGAGGCAAATCATGGAACTGAAGCAAGTTTCACCTTTAACCAGGCAGAAAGAAATGAATATTGGATTTTTGTTATCAGAGTTTACATAAATGGTCATTATCAAGAACCACCCCAAGAAATGTTGCCTTTCATCCCAGATCTTGAAGATCAAAAATGCTGCAGGATATTCTGAAACAATGGAATTGAACAATTTTTTTAAATAAAAAAAAATATAGTGTTATTTTGCAAAATTTGATTTTTAATTGATCTGAATAAAAAGCACTTATCAGCTAAATGTTTATAAGTTATAAATGTTTTCAGTTGGGAAAAGTAGACAACTCAATTGCCTTTGGTGGCTTAACAAATGAGTTAATAGCAATTGTGTTAAGCTTATATCCCATTCGATCTGCAAACACAGGACAATTACTCCTGCAACGTCCTCCAAGAAAGCATCATGTACCTTCAATCTTTATAGAGAATAGCATTGACGATTTAACTAAGGAATTCATGAGTCAAATATTTGTTAATATTTGGTTCATCGTCACTAGAATTCGGTGTAGGAAACTCATTAATCTGCCAATCTTTTCTTCAGGAAAAAAACTATTGAAATGTGTCAGTATCGTTTCCCCCTAAAACTGTCCACCTCCATATAGTCAGAGTCGAAGTGATATTTTATCACAATTGCTACCGAGATTCATTCCTTAAATTAAGTTCCAATAAGGCACCTGGTAAACAGTAGAAACAGAACTAGTTATTTCATCTGTTAAGATGCCTCATCGAAAGAAAACGGTGGCAATGGCAATGGACATTTCTTAACGGTGTACTTCTGCAACTAAACTGTTACTAAAACTCCATATCTTAAAAATGATAAAAAAAAAAAAAATAAAATGGTTAGTGCAACACTAGAAGTATAAAATTAAATTAATTTATTAAACATAATAGAATTACTAGAATAAAAATTCTGGAGAAAAAAAAATTAAAATTTCAAAGTACGAAGTGACGATTAGGGGTCCATCACACATGCCATCTTAAAAATACAGCAGAAAAATGTGAAAAATATTTAAGGTTCATGAATAGATTAGAGCTTCGTTCAGCTGAATTGTATGCTGGGATTGCTTAAGTAGTAATTCATTTTGAATTTGAAGGCAGTTTTCGAAAAAAGATTTTATAATACTATTTAATGTAGTCTACGATGGGGTGTATTTTCAGGTCGTTATGAATGATTTTCCTTCGAACAAACCAAGAAGTGCCTACGAAACCATCGAGTCGTTTATTTTGGTAAACTTGCAGCTTTCTCAGATTGGAGAATATGTTGTTGCCCGGATTGATCAGCCATACAGAAGAATCGGTCTCAGAATAGATTTATAAATGAAAACATTGTGCTTAATCGGAAATAGACTTTTCTTAGAGATAAGTGGTTGTATTTGTTTGCTAACGGCGACAGTTTTCGCGATCGCGGATCTTAAGTATAAAGTAAAAAGAAGTTTTGCGTCTAAAATCAACCCTAAATATTTATACTCTTTTACCCACCGGATGGGCTGAAGATAATTACATTTCGACGATTTTCATTATGTTTTTCAGTCAACAGTATGAAAGTGCATTTGGCCGGGTTAACTTTCTCTCCAGTTCTGTAACTTATAACATTGAATTTGCAGTGGCGTACGATGGTGTCAGTTTGTTTTTGTGTAGTAGCGATTGCAGCACGCATATGTGCCCGAGTCTGACAGATTAGGAATTGCGGCTTATCAAGATCGTGGATTGGAAATCAATGCGATAATAGAATCAGTGAATGGAGGAGAGCGTTTACCTCGTTACACCATCGATAAGGCATCTTGTGCCTGTTACAGATCATATTGCAACATCAGAAAGGTCGCTCAAGAATAAGTGTGTGTTCCACAACGTCTGCAGCAACAGCGAGCTTTTTTCAAAGCGACGCAGAGTGGAGGAAAATGCTTGAAAAGTTGGTAAAGTCGAAATTTTTTATTTTTTGAAATGTCATACATTTGGTTATAGTTTCAGGAAAAAAACAATTGCCCCGTTACACACCCTCAAAAATCGACAAAATTTGTGATATCTTTTGCGTGCTCGTCAAATGATTTTGGTACCTTCGTAATCAACACAGCTTTTCTGAGCTAAAGAATTTGCTAGAGATATTTTTTGATGGATGCAAATCCTTTAATTCAGTATTTTGTAATTTTTAGATGGCATTTATTTTTGCTTTATTACATTATGATAAATTATTAGTTATTTAAAATGGTCAATTTTTTGACAAAATTTCATTAATTTTTTGAAAACGAAGTGAAGCTGTTAATTTTTCCTCACATCACCCCGGAACTTTGAGCAAATATATTACCTACAATGTTTTCTTAACAAACATGTGGAATAAATTTTGATCCATATTTGACCCTTGTTTCAAATAATGTCAGTTTTATATTAATGCCCATTTCTTTTTAAATTCTACACGTTTTGCTAATAATCCTAAAATACTTTAGCTCTCTCGAATCATAATGCAAAAGAAATATCTCAAAGAAGGATAGAATTTTCTGACGTAATAGTCAAAACAGTAAAAATTGACGATAAAATAATTTTTTAAGAGATCCTATTGAAAAAAAAAAAAAAAAAAAATCTATTCGAAAATATGAAGTGCTATTGCAAAAAATAAAACCAAATTTCTATTTGAAGATATAAATATTTTAGTAACAAAAAATGGATTCTTCTTTTTCTGGAAAATCTCTCTCTTCTCTATATAAAGAATTACCGCAAAATAGTAAAAAGATTTTTGTTTAAAAACAAAGTAAGAATGCGTTAAATATAGCCATTTGATTTATTTGTTAGGAACGAACTTTTCCCGTTGTACATGATCCCCCAAGGAAACATAAATGGCTAAAACAGTAACTTTAAGAAAAGAAATTCCAACTTTTGGGTTGTCCTTTGCAACACAGAGTTTAAGAGCTGCTGGAGAAATTATTAAATGAATGTATAACATTCTTACCATTATATCACGGAGTATGACATTTACACTGATACATTCAAAAACTTTTCATAATATACGATTCCCTCTTATAGCGCAGATTGTCAATACATGGAGCGGAAGTATTTTCATTGGACAATTATCTGAACAGACTCTAGAGGCATTGTTTAAGGGATTTTAAAATGTATCATGAGCATTTTTCTAGAAAGTAATTTTCATATTCTTTTGATCTATTTATAAAAAGCCCGAGACAATTAAAAAAAAAAGAAATTCATTTCATCACAAAAGAAACTTTTGAGAGAAGGAAGTGAATCGAATTCAGAATTGTTTTTAATTAAAATAAGTGATTATTATTAGCACTAATGATTTTTCATTATTAATGTAAAACATAACCAAAGAAAAGTTATTGTTAACATTCCAAGTTAGTTGTTTTCTTTATGAAACTTCCAATAGTTAGCTATGTGTTTAATATTATCTTTTAATTTTATGTAGTAAAAATATATATTTTAGAGAAAAATAATAATTCAAACAAAATAATTTTTTGTATTAATATTAATATAAAGCACATCAGAAAGATAATTTTAATAACATTAACATAACAATCTTAATAATAGTATATATATGCAAAAAAAAATTGTACATTTAAGGAAAATAAGCCTCATAATGTAATTTTGGAACTTTTCAGAAAAACTTGATGTTGAATTAAATTAACAACTATCGTTCTGAAATCATTAAATTTGAATTCCTCAGTGAGCCAAAACCCTTGAGAATCAATTTTCAGAATGATTGATTTCTGGCAAAAATCAGCTTTTGATCCAAAGTATTTTGCCTCACTGTGCGTCGATTACTGCCACTACTCTATACTACAAGGCCTCTTCAATTACCATACTGCCTAAAATGCTTAACAAATGAATCTTTTTAGATGAGTCTCAATTCTGTCACAAGAGACATAACATTGTGTTAACGCTATCGATCCATCACCTGGCGTAACGGTGCATTAGTAGCGTCGTAAGAATACACAGACCTCTATTAAAAGGGACTAGAATGCTGAAGCCCACATTTCTCTCATGCTAGAGCTGTATCTTTAGCTCTTTTTCTGCATGCAATTCTACAAAAACGACTGAAATTTTCCTTCACCTGAGCTCATACATTTTACTGTTTGTTTATTAAAAATAAATAGGTTCAAAAGCGAATGATTATTTTATTTTTAAGGATGATATTTCATACAATATATTAATAAAATACTGAAAAAAGTGGTATAATTTAACTGTTTATTCTTGAATATATATATGCAGGAAATATTTTTCAATAAAATGCTTCTTTTCACTATTATTTCATTTACAACATTGATTACTATGTATGCGATATGAAAAACAACGTTGGTAACATTTTTTCAATTAAATACACTTATTAGAGCATGCACTTCAGTATTAAATATTTTGTAAGTTACTAACAGACCGGGCAATGCTTCGTTATTGTTATATCTGAGTATGTATATGAAATAAATAAAAGTTCAATATCAATTCATTTATTCAATTAAAATGACATGAACTGTGTGTGACAGTTATTTTTTTTTCATTGTTGTTTTGTTTTTGATATTTTTCCCCCCTTTCCGGCTTGTTAAATTAGTTAGTTGCATATGGAAATCTAATTTTTTTTTTTTTAACAGCAGACAAAATTTTCAAAAATTCAATCTTTAATGAGCACTGTAAAAATAACAGCTCTATACGTCGGATTTCGTTCTAACCACATTCTAAACACTCCGTACTAATAAGAATAAATTGTGAAAGTTTCAACGAAAAAGCTCGAGTAGTTCTTGAGTTTATAGTGCACACATATACGAACATTCTTTTATTTTTATTGAAGATATTAATGAAGTGTAAGTCGAGAAAGGTTAATCATTTTAAATATCGTCAGGAAGAAAAAATACACCTGTGGAAAAGGAAATCCCAACACCAAGAAGTTACTCTAGAAAAATTAAATTTAAACAAACCATTTATGTAGGTTACACATTTATATGATTAAAGTTTCAAAGTCATAGGTTAAAGGATGCAAGAGATGAGATATTTTAAATGGTAGTAGTACATTCATAACCACTACAGTTTGCACGATTTTTAATGCAAGCATACAAACGCGTATGCATTGTGTGATACAGGCGCAGGCCATCATTTTGTGGGAGGGAGTTCCATGGCTGTTGCATTTTGCCAGTCAAATTAGCAACGGTCCGTGCTGATTGCGGACGATTCTCTCGTCCAATATCTCATATCTAATGATCTCGCAGGCCAAGGCAACAAATCGACACTCTGTAGAGCACACTAGGTGACAGCAACGGTATAGGGACGAGCGTTATACCTTTGAAAAACAACCCCTGGAATGGTGATAAAAAATTGCAGTGTGATGTATAAATTTGTTGTCAAGGTGTATGGGTCAGAGTGCTCCCGCTATCTCAGGAAACTGATCCTTGAACCATAATGCTTGGCGAGGATGTTGTATAATGTATTGTATTTCAATATCCTTTAAACCCGAGAACGAACGATCGTGCGGGTGAGGCATTTTTAAAAATTTTTCATGGAAAAGCATAACCAGCACGATCGTGCTGGTAATCTGCACTATAAACTGCGATCTAATGATAAAAAAATTCTCACATTTTTAACACACACACAAAATAATAAAATAAGATATTAGCTTTCGTTAATATACATAGTTTAGTTAGTTTTAAATTCTCTTAAAATAGTTTTAATTTTACAAATTGCTACCTTATCAGAACCACAATACAATTCCACTACTCAAGCTAAAGGCCATTTAAAAACGGGTAAAAAATCTTCTTTGGTACCTACAGAAATATCTTTTTCAATCATCCATTAAATCTTTGTTGGAGCGTATTTAAATAATTGGTTCTCCATTTTTTTCCTGACACCTTATTTGCTAACTGCCAGCGAATCAACCGATTATCATTTATATTCCGTCACATTACGTTCAGGTATAGAATTGATGGATCTACCGATAAGAAAATGACCGGGAATCAAAACCTCGAAATTGTCAAAATCATTTGGCATTGGAGTAAGGGTTCTGGAGTTGAAAATACTCTCTACCTGAATAATAATTTCCAATTCTTCACGTAATTTTCCTAATGTTCTTTTTAAATATTTCACAGATTTTACACTTGCCTCTCAGAGGCCTCCAAAGTGAGGAGTTTTAGGGGAAATAAAATTTCAACGAATTCTTTCATCAATAAAATAAGAGGTTAAATTCTCCTCAGGAAAATTAACAATTATGTAAAACTTTTTTTAATTGTAGGTGAAAAATTGCAAGATTGAAATTGCAGATGGAAGGTGGTTTATAATCTCTATTCTCCCCAATATGAAGAATTCGTCAAAACTGCGTTGGGGATTAGTTATATCCAACGAAAGTACCAATACCAGTATAGTACACAATGAAAGAGGCAGCCATTTTTGTATAAAACAAGTTGAGAACACTTTTATCTAACTTTCTCCATGACGGTGTTTTAAGAGAGTTTATTTTCCAAAACACCATATACATAACAAAAAAAGGTGATCATTTTAAACATGGAGATAAATACAATGTACAGTAAAATGGCAGCAAGATATAAAATATACAAATATATATTAATAAAACATGTTTTTAGAAGTTGTAATTCCTTAACTGCTACTTTAATTTTTTAAAAATATGTAATAAATCTGTACTATATATTTAAATCAAAACAATAATTATTTTAACTATTATAAATGTAAATTTTGATTTCTTAGTTTGTAGTTATTGTGCTTGTAAATTATTGAAATTTAAAAATAATAACTAAATATAAATATAATTCAAATTAAGTCACAAATTTACTCTGAACTGTAATTTTCTTATAGAAAAAAAATTTAACAGCTAATAGTTTTTCTTGAGATCAATAATAAGATTATATGGTAATTTTGTTCTTTGATTATTAATAATCCTGTTGCCAGATATTCAAAAATCTAAATAAATTTAAGTTAAAAGTTTTTACACCTAGAAGTTTCTTGCAACAAAAGCAGCAAATATTGAGCATCATTTTTTTTGTATGTGATGAGAGAAAGTGGAATTACAGTTTTGATTACAAGTTAACTTTTTTCAGGTTACCAAAATATTTTTCTTCCTTAACCCATTTACTCTGCTAAAATGTCTCCAGCTTACTATTCATTAATGGTATTATCAAAATAGCATAAATGGATGTAGATTATACTATTACAATTTTATTTAAATGACATTCAATTCAGTAAATATTTAAAATGCATTTTTTTGACAAAAAACATTCATGCTAGATTAGGTGAAAAAAATCTTAATTTTTAAAAGCACAGTATAAAGTAATAAAAATTATTAATGCATTTATCCACTCTAAGGATAGGGATTTATACAAACATTGAATCCTGATGGCAGCAGATGTTATTTGGAACCTGCAGCTTATATATTGCAATCAGCAACTTCATTGCCAGATAATAACATAATGTCTGAAAGTTTCATCCCATATAGAAATTAATACCTTTTGATTAAACAACTCGTAACAATTATTGAATGATACGAAATAACTACCTTTCTGCTTGTATAACATGTAGTTATCTTTACACAATGTGAACCCCACAAGCTGCATTAAGTCTTATATTATTAAGCTTCAGAATCAACACTCCAACTAAACTTATTTTTAATCCTTGCATGGTTTTACAAACCGAGTTTGTTTATAACTGATAGCGAGTTTAAAAATATGTTTTGACATATTTTAACTATGTATAATATATATTTTATAATGAAGTACAATAAATTTTTTTTTTTTTTTGCAACATTAAAAAATATTTAAATAAAATATTTTGTTCCAATTTTATTTAACATGTGAATTTTTATTTCAAATATATATTAATTTAAGCATATTTTAATTATTTAGTAATATTTGATTTATTTAAAGCTTCTTCTGGATTGATTGATCAGCTTGTAACAGAAAAGAAATTTGTTTTAGAAAATAAAATGGCAACATAACATTTTTAAATTTTCTCTTCATAAACTTTTATGCATTTATATAAAGAGAGAGAGAGAGAGAGAAAAAAAAAAAGCTGAATATAGAAAATTAATAATACAAATCCTATGCTTTAAAATAAAATGCAAATTTTTTTTTACGAGTAACTTGAAATCGCAATGTCTTGGTTTCACTTATCATGGAATTGTCCTAATTGTGGGGGGAAAAAAGACTACCCACCAGATACTGACCAAGCAGCCATTTAAACAGTTTCAGTTCTTGCATAAGCTAAGTTTGAAAAACTTTGTCTAGTTTCCAGGGCATTTCCTAATGCAACAATCGTTTATGTAGAATTATTGACACTATTAATTTAAATAACATGGTCAGACTGTCCATTATTGATAGCCGTCTACGAAAATATTTCGTATTTTTTTATACATGAATAGTAATAAATATCAATAAGCAGTTTATAAAGTACAGCCAAAGGAACCTTTTTAGAAATTAAAGTACAGGGCAGGGTAACCAATAAATATTAAAATTTTATTTCGTTAATTCCCATCATCAGTAAATGGAAAAAAGCCTGTAAAAAATCTGTTCATTTTAATAGATACAACTTCTTATTTAGCATAATGAATGTTTATAGTGTAATAAATAGAAAGAGGAAAAAAAGCAGTTATATTCAAAGTGCATACCAGACATGAATAAGATTTTAATATCTTATGAGTTCAAATGTTCAATATAGCATAGCATTGTGCATGTTTAAAGCACATATAAAAATTCACTTAATGCATTTGTAAACTCTACATATTGGTAGATAGATTATCAGGGTTTACATAATTGACTAGTATAATAGCCAATTTTACAATCAAGCTATGCAACATCAATCACAATACACATTAAAAAGTTTTTCAGTCTAATTTAAATAAACTCATCAAAAACAAATAGTTCTATAATCAGTCTAACATGTGAATTAAATTTAAATATATAATTCAATCTTGAAGCAAAATGTGGACATATATTAATTATATTTACCAGAATAAAACTTGATTGAAGGAGGAGTAGGAGGGAAAAAACAGTGAAAACTGACATACTTAACACAGAGATGCCAACCTTAAATGACACTTATGAGTAGCACATAGGAAAATTTTCAATAAATTCTGATGCCTATGAGCAGAATCCAGAAAGATACATTACCATTCCAATTGAAATGACTAACCACAAAATTTATATCAATAGTGATGCATATTCACTGTAGCTGCAATTTATACTATTGTACAGCAATTCAGCAATTAAAAAAAAAACAATGGAGGAAAATTTCATAAAAGGGTAATTTAGAGATTTAATACTACTAATACATGATTGTCAACAGTTTATTTGAGTTTAGATTTAATGTAAGAAAGTTTTTAAAAACATAATACTGGAAAGCATTTTGAAATGTAAATATAAGCATTGTAATTGCAGAAAAAATTCATGAAAATTAATAAAACCTTACACATACCAATATTAAATTTATCCATTCAACTTTATCCTTATTTCAGTCAGACTAACAATTTTTCTTTTTCGATAAAAATGAAACATCAAGTGAACTACCAAACATCTAAATTAACCTAAATTCAAGAATTAAATATGATGCATATGGATTGATAGATAAAATAAAGATGGACGTTCAGGAGTGGATTTTTATGTAATTAAGGGATATAACAAAAGTTATTTGTGCATATCGATGCAGACAGTTACTTATTAAAAAAAAAACCCAACAATTTTTTTCAATTTTTCTTTTAATTTTATAAAGTTGGGGAAGTAGAAAATTTATTTTTTAAACAAAATTTTGTAGAAGTATCAGCTGTTTTTTTTATTGTAGTAGTTGGCATCTCTGCTAAAATTAACTTCACATTAAAGTATTAAAAACAAAATTCAAAGCACAAGTGAGTATTACAGCATTTCTTAATTAAATTGATAATTCTGCTTATTTTACTATAATTATTCATAAAAAGAATTCAAGATAAAAAAAAAAAAAGTAACTTGGTCTGGTCAGGACATTTCTAGGCATAAATTTTTCAAAAACTAATAATCAAATATAAATTGATTCTTACAAAATATAAAGCAAAAATCATAACTTGTTAGTATTAAGGGTGAATTTACATGAATATTTTTATGAGTATTATTTATGAGCATGCTTAATGCATAAAAATGGTTTATGATCAAATGAAACCATTAAGCTCTCTGAGTATAAAATATCATAAAGACATAAAATATATTATATTCAGAGATAAAATTTACAAATATATTGTTTGGAGAGAAATAATAAAATATATATACAATTTAAGACAGTAAAAATAACAAAATCATTTTATAAGTAGGATTAAAATGTGAATTTGAAAATAAAATGTCTACTGGATGAGAAATAGTAGACTTTAAAAAGTTAAAAATTGCTGAAATCTTTTAAGATTTAAAACTAAAATTTGTTTCCTCATGAAATTTCAACTTGAACATTGGTATAGGTCAAAACTTTTAATGGATTTGAATTCATACAAATGAATACAAATTCCATTTCATTACAGCAAACATTTATTGAGTGGCCACATAAGAATTTCACAATTTTAAACTGATATACAATATTCTATTAAAATATTTTAATTACCACATTGCAACATTCCTGCTGATGAATTCCAATTTAATCCCAGTTTTAAATGTATGAATCAACAATAAAAATACATATCAAAGTAAATGCCTGCCAATGATGGCAGAAAAATATGTCTTTATTTCTTTTTTTAAAAAAGAAAAAAAAAAATGTAAATGATAATGATAATGAATAACTAAGTAACTAGCCACTGCTATGGACGTAAAATCAATGTTTAATGATGATCTAAGATTATATAAAATGATAAGTGACTAATTTGAAATTTATAACCTCATACACCAATATATACTATGAACAAATAATATATATATATATGTATAATAAAATATTGTAATTACAACATTTAGATTAAATAAACACATTATACTTAAAAGTTTAATTATTTATACAAGTGGATTACTTTAAAAGTATGAATTTTTACATTTAAAACACTGATTTCAATGAAACATCAAGTGAACTACCAAACTTTTAAATTAGCCTAAAATCTAGAATTAAATTTGATGCAAATGGATTGCAGGATAAAATAATGATGGATGTTCAGGAGTGGATTTTTTAGAAACACCGATATATATATAGCTCGTGACAAACTTTGGCAATACAACAGATCTGAAAAATCACGAGATAACCTGCAAAACGAAAAATATTCACTTCAATCATCTGAAAACAAATAAAACTATTGACAATTTTTAACTGAAATAAATACTTAAGAACTCTAATGCAACTTCTATAATAATTAATTATAACAATTCCAAAGCATTATACATGCAATTAAAAATATATGCAACAAAATTTATATCATGCATATTAAGTGTTTGTGTATCTATGAATAAACAAACAAATATTTTAATTCATCAAAATGTTTTTTTTTAAAGATATACTTAAAATGATTACATTCACACACACACAAAGTACAACCTTTATTTAATAGTCTTTATTACATTAGTTAAAAGAAAAATGTAAGTGTTTTTAAATTAACAAAACTACATTTTTTAGAGGAACTACACATTAAAATTTTGTAATGAATAATATACACTGAAGTGACAAAAGTCATGGGATAGCAATATGCAAATTTTCAGATGGCAGTAGCATCGCGTAGAACAGGTATAAATGCGCAGTGCTTTCATTTCTGTTCAAGTTATTCATGTGAAGAGGTTTTGACGTGATGACCGCACGACGGGAGTTAACAGACTTTGAACGCGAAATGTTAGTTGGAGGTAGACGCATGGGTCATGCCATTTCGGAAATCGTTAGGGAATTCAACATTCCCAGATCCACTGTGTCAAGAGTGTGCCGAGAGTAGGAAATTTCAGGCATAACATCCCACCATGGACAGCGCAGTGGTCGACCGCCTGCACTTAACGACCGAGACCGGCGACGTCTGCAAAGAGTCGTAAATTCTAACAGACAAGCAACACTGCGTCAAATAACCGCAGAAATCAATGTGGGACGTACAAGGGACTTGTCTGTTAGAGCTGTGCGGAGAAATTTGGCTTTCTTGGGCTATTCCAGCAGAAGACCGACTCGAGTGCCTTTACTGACAGAACGACATCGCTTGCAGCGACTCTCGTGGGCACGTGAGCATATCGGTTGGTCCCTAGATGAATGGAAAACCGTGGCCTGGTCCGATGAGTCACGATTTCAGTTGGTAAGAGCTGATGGTAGGGTTCGAGTGTGGCGCAGACCCCACAAAACCATGGACCCAAACTGTCAACAAGGCACTGTTCAAGCTGGTGGTGGCTCCGTAATGGTCTGGGCTGTTTTTTCATGGCATGGACTTGGTCCTCTGGTGCGACTGGACCGAACATTGACTGGAAATGCTTATGTTCAGCTACTTGGAGATCACTTGCAGCCATTCATGGACTTCATGTACCCAAACAACGATGGGATTTGTATGGATGACAATGCACCATGTTACAGGGCCACAACTGTTCGCGATTGGTTTGAAGAACATTTTGGACAATTCCAACGAATAATCTGGCCACCTAGGTCGCCCGACATGAATCCCATCGAGAGGTCTGTTTGTGCCCAAAATCCTGCACCATCAACGCTTTCACAATTATGGACGTCTATCGAGACAGCATGGCTCAATATTCCTGCAGAAGACTTCCAACGACTTGTTGAGTCCATGCCACGTCGAGTTGCTGCACTTCGCCGGGCGAAAGGAGGGCCGACACGATATTAAGAGGTATCCCATGACTTGTCACTTCAGTGTATATGTACTTAAAATAAATTTAAGGTTCATAACAAATTGTCAGTGAAGATAATTTTCATCCATAAGAAAAGCCAAATTTAAAATACTAAAATCTTAAACGTGATCACCTGCCAATGCATTTCGTGGCCTTTTTAATGCTAGAAGATAAAAATTAGGCAGGGGTGGATTTTTTCAGAAGTAAAAATTAAAAAAAGTGTTGCAGTGATATTGAGTTTATCAGTACCTTCGATTATTACATTTATTTACTTGCACATAAACATATTCACACACAATAAGCCAATCTCTATAAAGATTTTTTAAATTACTTAAGAGATTTAAAAAGTATACTCGTTTATATTAAGTATTTATCACACTGCAATCTTCAAACAGAACTTTTCAGACAGAAGATATCAGTTGCATTAAACAGCAAAACTAAGCATGAGAAAATTTCCTTCTATAATTTGATAAGTTTCTACAACAAAAATTACAAGAACAATAAAATTTTAATATATCTTTATAAAATATTTCTTTGTCAACTAGATCAATCAAGATATTTTGTAAGATAATAACCAAAAATAAAGTTATTGATTAGAACAAAAAAGTTTTAAAAATTGGGAAAATCAGTCAAAATGCATATTCATTAAATATGATTGGGCTGAAAACTATTAAAGCAAGAAACAAGATACAAATGCACATGTGTCAGAGCTTAACTATTATTCCAGTCTAACAAATTAGAAAAAAAAATTTCAAGCATTAAAAAGAAATAAACCAAGTAAAATGGGATTTGACAATACTAAGTATTATCACAATAAACTTGGAAGAGAAAATAGTGGAGGATAAATTTTAGGAAACTAAAATTATAAGTGTGAATAAAAAATGCAATAACTAGCAAAGGGAAAATATACTTGCAATGTTATAGTACTGCATTGCTTTTTTCTTGTTTCCATTTCAATTTACCAAGAAGCTTAAGGAACAAAAAGAGATTGGAGTTAAAATACAGTAAGTTAAAAAAAAAAAATAATAATAATAACTTTAAGAACTTGAGGAAAACTAAAAAAAGTGGGGGTTTATAAATATAATTCAAATTCCAAAAAGATACTCAAGACATAAGTAAAATTGAAAATTGAAGATTTAAATTGCACTCCAAAAAACATTTTTTTTAAAAAGAAACTTTTTCAAAAAGTATCAAATATAGTTATAAATGAACTGAACAAATATTTAAACTACTACATGAGAAAATTTAATTCTCCAATAAAGTTAAAATAAAGAATATGTATATTATTACCATCAATTTTATTTTTCTGAATAATAGAAAAGAGGTACAAATGAAAATAACACTTGAAAATTATCAAGTATATTTAAAGCGCAAACTAAATTGAAGTTCATGCTTAAAAAAAAAAAAAAGTTGTATGTCCAATGAAATTTCTTAAAAGACAGAAAAGTTTGGAACTTAAAATTCTTTAAAATAAAAACATTAGTCGTGAAATCCTATAAACAAATTTTTTTTCTTCTTTTATCATAAAGGGAAGAAATTTCTTACACAGACATCTCTGTGCTGAGAAGTTTGGAATATGATCTATATATAGCAAAATATCAATAAGAACACATATACTACTAAGGAATATTGTATGAGTACTGAAATAATACTTAAAACTACACATTACATATGTAATTTTGTTTTCCATACAGTTACAATGACTTGAACAAATAAAGCAAAATTTGTTCTTTCCAAATAAATTTCCTTCACAATTCATTAATAAAAACATCACAGTGTGCATATTTACAGACAGTTTAGTAAGCACACAAGACTTTACATTAACAGTGAAGTCGAAAAACAGCAAAGAAAAGAGAATAAGTATGAAAATGGAACCACACAATGGAGCAGGAAAAAATAAATGTAACCAATCCCTTGAGCATTTGATAGAAAATTTATTCCAAAAAGTAATATAAAGGTGCGAACAATTTTACATAAGTTACCTTACTAAACATACTAAAAAAATTATTTAATTTTACTTACAGACTTAACAGTTGATTTGATGAATGCTTTTTTATGAGACAAATCGCAATCAGGATATGCATCAGCAATCTAAAAGAACACATTTTTTCAAAATTTGAAACCCAGAAAAATAAAATAAAAATTGGTAAAAGAATTTCTTTTCTTTTTTACCTGTTTGATTACTTTCTTCATAGTTATCTGTTGCAAATCTGCTGCGTCAAGAATTTTTTTCACCAACTTTTTAATCTCTTCATCCTTAAAAAAAAAAAAAAAAAAAAAAAATATACAAAAATTAGTGATCTTTTAAACATATAAAAAATAAATTCTAACTGCTTGAAGTAACTTCTGTTGAAAGCAGTAAGTTTCAACCACACACCCACTACCTTCCAATTGAAATGACCACCAAAAACATTATCCCAAAATCCTCGTCAGCAATGCTGCTACTATTTATAATACTGTCCAGTAATACAGTAATTTAAAAACAAATTGAGGAAGTTTTTCATTAAAATAGGATTAATCAATCAATGCATGGAAATTATTTATTACAGATTAGATTTTGTTTGATTTGTGGCTCTACGGTTCCTTTTCTGCACACTTTAGGCTAGACTGGGACCTACAGTTTAACGTGGATTCCAAATCCCTAACAAACATCCACACTACCAATTTAATGCAGAAAAAATAGTTAACGATATAGAAGCACTATAAGTACTAAAACTTCAGTAAAATTAATTACAAAAAGCTTATGCATATCAATATTAAATTTATTCATTTAACTTTAACTTAAGATTTAAAGTTCCTTTTTCTAAAAAGAAAATTTTTTTATAGTGACTATATTTCTTTTCTCACATAATTAAATGTTACTCTATTCTTTCATTAAAAATCTAAAACACATTCTTTACAAGACACTCTCCAACATACAATTAAGCAGGCCACATTTTTGTGAATAATAAAAATAAAATGTTAGAATCAATCAAAACAGAAGTTAATAATCGCGAAAAACACAGTCACACACACACATACACAGTCTTTACAATCCAATCAAATAAAACCTACTGATGGCATTTTGCGTTTCTTAGCAATGGGTTCTTCATCAGAAGAATCAGTTTCAGTGTCACTAGCAGAATCGTCATCATCCTCTATTAAAAAAAAAAAAAAAAAATGCCAAGTTAAAAAAAAAATATTTTTTGACAATAAATATTTTTTCCAATACTTTAACTCCCCCTGTTTTTTTTACCTCGCTTCCTTTTTGTTCCTTTTCCTGTGCTCTTCTTTTCTTCTTTTTTAGCCTTTCCTTTTTTATCAGATTGCTTTGCTACTGTTTTAGATGGAGTCTTCTTAGCTTTTGGGGTTTTTTTAGCTTTCTTTTTAGCCTAAAAAATAAGTATAAATGTTAATGCCTATGGAGTGGGAGTTCCATGAATTCAATAAAAAAAAAAATCAGTATCACAAAAAAGTGGACCAGTAGTAAAATAGAAAAAAAAAAAAAAAAATGTTAAGAATGAAAAACAACTAATTACAACACACACATATATATATATATAAATAACTAAGTTTTGATATAAATTTTAAAACTGAATTGAAGTTTTTATTTCACGAATGAAAAATTTTACCAGAATTAATTTGAAGAACTCTATAAGAAATGCTGCAACATATTAAACAAATACCAATATCAGAAAAAAATTTAACAAATAAATATTTAGTATGAATAAACAAGTCCTACAAATATTGATAGAAATCAGATGGTTAAAATAATTATAAATTCTGGAAAATTAAAATAAAAGAACCAATTTAGTTAAAAATGTTTTTGATTTAGATAACAGTCATGGGTGCTACTAACATCATAATCACTATCATCGTCATCATCCACTTGTTCTTCCTCATCCTCTTTCTCACTAGCTTTTTCACTTGCACTATCATTTATGCTAGTTTCTTCATCAGAAGAGGCCTTTTTAGCCTTTGGCTTTTTAATGCTTTTAGGCTTCTTCTCAGAATTTTTCCCTTTGTCTTTAGTGGATCCCTCTGAATTATTCAAGAATAAATTTATTAATGTGGGTCAAAAAGCAATAAGATTTTGCTAATTTGCTTGCAATAAGATCTTTTAACAAATCATATAACAAAAGACACATGATAAAATTATTGTCTGTTTACATTGATTATTTGTTGAAGAATAAAAAACCTTAAAGCTAGCTAATGAAAATATTTGCAAATCTCAAATGATAAAAGTTATGTTAATTTTAAGGATTAACCAAATGATAACTACTTACAGTAAAAACATGAACAAATAGAGTAAAATTCTAACTAATACAGTATATAACCTAACATATCCCTAAATTCGTAGAGTAAACATTAACAAATAGACTAAATCTTTCATTAACATTTATTACTTTGGTATTTTAATAACTAATAATTCTCAATCAAAAAATAATATTATAAGTTTTAAGACTTAATTGACACCTAAGTACATTTTATATACTAAAAGAATTAGAAGTTTAAAGAGGGGGAAAAGACACTTGAATACCAAAATAGACAAAAAGGTAATTTATATTAATCAGTCATTAATTAAAATCCACCCACAATTAAATCTGGCCTTTCAATATTCACTTCATTATAATGAATGATTATCATAAATGTAACTCTATTTATAAACTTTATTTAAGAAATAATAAATTAATCAACATTAACTAGAAATATTCTACAACCCACTAAAAAAAGAATGTTAACTTAAGTTTTAAAATTTAAAATTTATTTAACATACTATTTTTTGACTTCACTTTTTTCCCAGAATCTTTAGGTTCCAACAAAAATTCCAAAATTCTTGTTATAATTTCTTCCTTTGAGCCACTGCGTTCAAGATCAAGTACCTCGCAGATACGTTTCAAAACAGTTGCTGTGAGCCTACCGAAATGAAGTAAAAACAGTTTATTACAAAATAAAACTATGCTGAACAATTAAAAGTTACATTTAACTATTTTAGCCCCTTAAATAAAAAAAGATATTCTTATTTAAAAATGATTAATATTGATGATTTAAAATTATGTAAAAGTAACAGATTATAATTCTTGATTAATGTCTTTCCTTAAAATTTTTGAAGAAAATTAGTTTCATTTCCAATAACTAATCATGTTTTTTTTTTTATATCAACATCATTTAAACTACTGTTGACATATTATGAAAAGGAATATTTCCCCACAAATATAGAAGTCATTTTACAGATGAAAATCTGAAATGATTACTGATAAAAGCTTATTTTTCAAAGTCAAGATAAAGGAGAAAAAACACCAAGAGTAAAAAGAAAGCAGCCATTATATAATATTTATCCACCACATGGTATCAACAAATTACAATACTTCACTAAAGCAATAAAATTGAAAAAGGAGAATTTTTTTTTTAAAAAGTTAAAGGCACACCAAAACTGAACAAATAATAACTACAAAACAAACTCAATTTAAGAACAATTTTAAACAATATTTTAAATTAAAAAAAGAACTGAAATAATTCATTAAAAATTTAAAATTGTAGGCCTTAGTTTGAAAACTAGTTATAATTGATCTACTTGAATAGAGAATAATACTGTGCTTTTCATAAAACATTAGTAGCCAAAATAGGAGAAAAGGATAATTTCTCAATATTAGAGATACATGATTATAGTACAGTTTTAAATATATAAATAATCTTTTAATAAAAAATTTTAAATTATTATACATGTTAATAATTTAATTTTCTTAAGATTGTTCTATAGAAATTTATTCATAATTCAAATTGATGAAGAAAATTAAATTTCTTTTTAGTTAAAATTTATAAGGTGTCCTTGAACACTACTGACAAAATAAGAACAATGACAAACAATTTTTGCCAAGGAAATCAGAGTTGCAATCAACTTTAGTAAAGTAGCAAAACTAAAAATTTTTTCTCTTGTATCCATCCCAAATGTGTGAAGACTTATGTGAGGGAATATGCAGAAGAACTTTAAATGAATATGAATATCAAAATCTTGTGGAATTTAAGAGACATTTACTGGGAAGGTATTTTTAATATCTATAAAACAGTATCATTTAATTCTTGAAAATCCATATACTATTAAATTCAATAAATAGTAGCATATTTTCTGTGAATGTATGGGCAAGTATTGATGTCTATGTGGTTAAATTTTATGCTTTACTACATTATCTGAATAGTTAAAAGTCAGAGGTGAGAGTTGGAATAGAGCATTTTTGAAGGAATCAATTTAAAATCAATCAATCCCTTTATAAAAAATAATTTTATTTTTCCAAAATTCTAGGAATTAATGTTAAAATCAAATGATAAGGAGGCAAATCAATTGAACATAATAATAATGCATTGCAAATAGAGCATCTTTGTGTTTTTAAAATGTGCAATTTTCTTTTGGCTGTCTGCAACAATACTGATCTAGCTGATATTTTAGTACTGTCATTTTTTTTTTAAAGAAAATTTAGAGTACACTTTTAAAATAGTAAAAGAATACTTTGATATGAAAAAGATTTTTTTTTTTTTTTTTATAGATATACGAGCTCAATAAAAGTCGCTGAACTTATTTCACAAATTTTTCTAAATCCATTAGTAAAAATAAAATTACGAAAAAGAATGGGAAAATTTCTGGCACATTTTAACAGCATTGTATAAAGTTTACAACATTTTTTTCAAACTAAGAAATATTTAAACATAATACCTTTTGTAACACAAGTGCCAATTTAATAAGTTGACTACACTCTAATTTTTTAAAAAACATTTGCAGCGATCAATCAAGAGGAAAAAATATAAAAGTGTTTAATATAATCCAGAGTATTATATCTTTTAACATTCTCATGGTTTTCAATTTAATCTCAATTATTTGGTTTTTAAATGCGTTATATAAAAAATTTCTAGAAAAAAGCAGCTATAAATTTATTTTTAAACAATTGCTTAATCTAAATAAAAAGTATGAAACTTACTTTTCAGCAACTGCCCTTTTACGTTTGAATTCAGAAGAACTTTTCCCAAAAGGAAATCCAGAAAATTTACGGATGCTTTTCTTAATTTGGTTGGCCTAAAATGTGGATAAAACAATTAAAAAAAGTTTTTTTTTTACGAGTTCATAGACTTCGTCTATATGTTGCTGTCGGCCAAGAGGGATAAAAAAAAAAAAAAATCGTAAATTAGATTTTAGATGAAAATTTGTGCAAGTTACATATCTGCAAATTCTAAAAACCTTACTATTTTTCAGGACTCTTGCTTTAGAACAAATATATAGCAAACTCTACTCTTAGCACAATAATTATATGAATTCCAGGATTTTATGATGCATTAATTGCACAAGTTAGTAACAAGGATACAATTTTTTAACATTATGCCCTACTTAAAAGAATCCAATTCTTACACAATACAGTTTAACCAAAAGATTATTCTAAAATTTTCAACAACAGATGTTGTAATATTAAAGAAAATTAATAAATGATGGATGGGGGGGAATGATTTTTTATTAATTGCAATAATCCAAAATGACCAAGTTTCCTTTAAAATAATTTAAACTCGCACATTAAACCAATAACAAGCATTCATAACTAGAGGGCACTAATGAAGTCTTAAAATAAGCACCTAACATTATATCCTTAAGTTGCCACAGTAGATTATCTCAAACTTCTGTCCTGAAACAGTATTAGAGTGAAGAGTATTTTAACATGGAAAGAAGTGAAAGCAAACTCCTAAGTGCTAATAAATTTCTTTCTAACAAAATTTCATTGATGACGTTTCATACAATCAAACTGATCAACACATTTTACCTTTTAAGAATAAAACAATGCATAAAATCTGCCTTTGAAAAAAAGGCTAGCAGCTATGTATTTGTTTTAGCATTTATATATTAGAAGTTAACAAAAATTATTATTTTTTAATTACAAAAATCAGGGAGAAAAAACAAATGAATTTTGTTTATAAATAATACATTTATCTGCATGTAGATCATTACATTTGATAAATTAAACAAGTACGAAAAGCATTTAACTTACAGAACCAACTCTTCCAAAAAGTATCTTATGTACAGGTTTCAGATCTTCAATAGAAGTTTTCTGAATCTGATGTTCAACTAACAAAAAATATAAAAAAAATGAGTTAAAAAAACAGTAAATATTCCAGTATAAATTATTAAATCAATTTAATATGCTATATAATTATAAGACATTATTATTATCATACATTTTTACACAACTATGTACTTGAATTTTAATTTCATCATGCTACAATAATGTAATGAAGTTACATTTTTTTTAAAAAGTAACCTAATTCTTTTTTTTTATTCAACCTAATTTTATAAAATTGTTTTTTCTTTACAGGAGTTGTTTTAATTTAAAAAAGACTAAACCAAATTTAAAAATTCTTTTTAAATTATACTTGTAATACATATTATCAAAGAACAATTGGGGGGGGACACACAATATTAAGAATTTCCTGCACATGCAGGTTGGATAACAAGGTTTTCATAAAAGTTCTTTAAAATATAAAAACTACATCCACAGATGAGTTAGTAGCTAAAGAATTTCTCTAACAATTCTCTAACATTGCTCAAAATGATAATACTTGATCAAATACTAAATGTAACAGAGAGATTTATTTTTCTCCTTTTTAAGAATGCCAAATAATGTGCGATTGTGGATACCAAATTTAGCATATCAATTCTTCCTTTGTTTTTACCATTATTTTGTCCTTGATTAACATTTAAAAAATAAAATAAATTTTTTTCTTTAATGTGTTAGTTTAATCTGTGTATTTACTAAAAAGCTTAAGAAATTCAATCATTTTTACATTGCTGCAATAGTGAATGCTAACTACTTAAGGACTTTTTTTTTTCAAAGTGAGGCATTTGTAACAATAAAAGCAGTGAAAATGTTAGTTCTCTTCTCAGGTGACCATATACTATAAAATTCCTCATTTCTGTCAAAAAAAAGCAGTGAAAAGGTTAGTTAAATTTTCGAATATCCATGGATTTTAAGACTGATGAGCCATCTGAAAATAAGAGCTGGTTTGCATTTATTTCCAGCCTATAACTGAACAAGATCATTTGAAATACTACTTGTCTCTATGGGTAGAAAACCACACTTATATTCCACCTATAACATAGATTACTAGAATATGGATCTTTTGACATAAGAAGGCTTAATAGTATCATTAAAGTATTGGAGAATTAATGAGCTAATACTTTTTTTTTGCAACTGTAAATAACATATTTCATTCAAGATTAATCTTAATCATAATTTATACAAAATAAAAATTTAGTCATCTTAAGGATATATTTAAATATTATATTTTCTATATTATTGCTTTTATATGAAATAATAATCCAGTGAAAAGTGTTAAACATAAATTATAAAGCATTATTACTTTGTCTAAACACTACCAATTATATAAATTTACTTATAATTTCAAATTTCACAAGATTTCTAAATAAAATAGAAGCTAATTATATATATTAATAATACTATAGATTTTATAAAATCTTCTAATTGATAATATTTATCACAGTATTTAAACTTAAAAATAAAAAAAAAAAATCTTATAAGGAAGTTATTTCTATTGTAGCAGCTCTGCAGGTTGTAAGAAAGAGACAGAATATTCTTAGAACTTCCACCTGCTAATTTTTTATGTAGCTTTTTATACGGCTAATACATTAGATCAGTATTACTGGAGTAAAAAATAATGTATTTTAAATTGAATGTAAAGCATCTTAAAGAATACTTACTTCTGGGGCAATCTCCAAGTTTTTGGCCTTTGCCTGCTTTAATTTCGTGTTTTTCTTTAGGTGTATTAAAGCTTATCTCAAGGCGCTCTACTTGTTTTCTGGCACGACAACCAACCTGTTCAACAGGTCTATCAAAGAGAGCTACAAAGGGAGAAAAAAAAAAAGATCAAAGTAAATGAAACAGAAAAATTCCCAAAAACATCTATTTAAAAATTCATTGTCTTATCAAAATTGCCATTTATAAATGAAAGATAAAATAAAAATAAGAAATTAAAGATAAATTTAAATATAAAATTATGCTGAAATTTTTTAAAAATTAAATTGCAAAAAAGTCAACATCTTATTTAATTAGTTATAACACATTAAAACGGTTGCCTTAAAAAATGATTAAATACAGTAATATTAATTAGAAATCTATTTAATATAATGCATTCAATTTGCATGTTCTCAAATAAAAATGCAGGATTCATGACTTTTGATAGCAAAATTTACACTAAGATTGCATTAAATTAAGGCTTGCAACTTTTGTGGGTCGTGAGATAACTTTATAAGATTAATAATGTTTCTAGCTGCTTATTCATACCTCCACACTTCATGAAAGTAGCCTGGATGCTTCACATATTTATTTTGAAATTGAGATATTGTTCTAGGCATTCTTGGGCCATGTACATTAAATGGAGTGAATTCTAAATAGCTTTTACAATATTTTCTCTTTGGAGAGAACACACATATATATGGAAGTCACATGCCAATGACCAATTAAAAACATTTTTCTATTTCCTATGACTTTATAAGCTTTTTATATAATTAAACAGGTTGCACTGTATCACATACAAAACATCAAAAACCAGAAAAGCCTTTGAAAGAAGCCACTGATTATTACAATAAATTATTTTATGATTTCAATATGTTAAGAAAAATATAAACTTCCCAAAGCAGTTCAGGGATAGTTCTATGATTTAATTTCTGATCAACATAATACATTTTTAGATTTTCTTACAATAATTGTGCTTGCAAGCTGCAATTTCTTTGTTTCAATTTTAATTTTATTCTCACAAAAGCACATACTTTAATTAAAGTACTTATAACAATAGTTTTTTGGTGACTATTTAGTTGAAGTTGAAAAATATATTATATAAATGACTGATAGACTTGATTAACAGCCACTTATTTATATTCAAACACAAAACAATGAGAAAGTATGAGGTATAATTGTTGCGACACACTACACAGTAATCCTTTCTAAACGTTTCTGCAAATAGTTATTACTAAGTTGATTAATGGTTTGCATCGGGTCTGGTAGATGTCATATCCAATTACAGTGAATGGAAAATTGAAGTAAAATTATAAAATGATGCAGACTTTGTGAACCAACCTTTGTGCCGCCTTTTTTCTATATCACTTTCATCATCATCTTCATCATCACTGCTTTCTTTATCACTACTGCCATCTTTCTCACTTCCCTCTTTTCCACTTTCTTCCTTTACATTTTCATCTTTTATACTATCCTTTTCACTATCTTTGGATGACTCATCTACAGACTTAGCTTCTTCAGTTTTAGGAGAACTTTCTTCTTCCTTTAGGTCAGATGTCTAAATAAGAATGAAACAATTAAAATTACAAAATAATTGATTAATAATTATTAAAACATTATATTTAGGTTGTTCGATTGATAAAACATTCATTGAGACTTCTGCATAAAATCTTAATATATAAAGTGAATAAAACAAAATAAGATTTTGAAATAAAAAAAAAAATTATTATTAATCGCAATAACTTGAGGATAAACAGTTTTTAATTGATAATGTTACATAGATAACCGTACATATTATTTATAATTTAATAATAAAATAATTGTATATTTAAAACATGGTCTATAAGAGGCAATCAAGCAAAATAATTTTTTTTTTCATTTATAAAATATTTATTTTTAATATAAAATAATTAAAATACCATAATAAGAAAAAAATATTACACAATAGTCAATAAGTTTGAATAATATAATACTTTTATTATTAAAAGAAACAGTTTCTATAACAAATTAGAATTTGTTTAATTTTTCAAGTTTTTTTTTTTTTTCCCTAATGCAGCTAACAATACAGAGACAGCTATCTTATGCCATAAGCAAGGGCTGCACCACTGTTACTCATTTAGCATTACCCAGGGGGCACATGTATTTTGATGATATGCTATGGATGCAAGTAAAATTAAACATTTAATAATTAAGATACATTAAAGCAAAAATTGAGCATATGTTTTGCCATACAAATTATGAAAATATATAACCTTTAAAAATATCCACTGAACATAAAAAAGGTTTATATTTAAAAATTCATTAATAGGACAATACCAACTGAATAGCAAGAAAGAAGCACTCATTATTATTTTAGATTGATATCTTTAGTTTCAAAGGATATCAATCTAAAATTAGGATACTTTAGGGAGTTACAGAATTTCTTTTGATTTCTTAAAATTAGAATACATATTCGAAATGGAATATTGGAAAATTGTTAAAAAAATGAGAAGAAACAAAAAATCTGCATTATACTGATTATTCAAATAATAACTGCATTCAGAAATGAATATATTTGCAGTATTTTTTGAGGAGGGGATGATTTCAGAAATATAAAACTGGGTTTTCTTTTTTTTAAAAATATATATATAAATTTTGAAAGCAGCTTATTTGATATTTCTAAAAGTTATTTAAATATTAACATGAGGAATAAATTGAAATAACTAAATTAATAAGCAATTCTTTAAAAAATAAATCCTACCCGAAAAACTTAATAAAATTGAAAGATTGTTCACTATAAAGGTGTTCATAAAAATTTTTGTATTATCTTCAACAATAATTAGTTCCCCTGTCTGGACATATTACAGCGTTTTCTTTAGGAATAATAAAGGCTGTAAGTAATAAAATGATTATAGCTGTATTTTAAAAAGTCAATGTAAAACATTTATTCAATCACACATAATTTTTTCAGCTTAAAATTTTTTTTACTTCAGATATTCTTGAGAAAAAGACAATAGTGAAGAATTACAAGGAAAGGTGATATGACTGTTCAACATCATTTTAAATGCAATTTGTGTTATGCATGTGAATCATGAATTCAATATTAATTGACCAACATAGTAGGATTCCCTTTTCAAGGAAATAGTTTGAAATTTCTAAGCCTCTTTATATAGTTAAAAATCCACAAAGCCAAAGGGCCTAGTGGTTGCAAGTATGATTTAGGCATCAGAAGGCAACATGTTCAATTTTCCCCTTTTTATTCCTAAGGTTACATGTAAAGATTTCCATTGTGAATAATATAGCAGAATTACATAAAAATAAGTATTTTATACTATAATTTATTCTTTTAAAATTTTTTATTGCTTGTGTAAAAAAGTTACTTTTTTTTAATTGTTGTCAAATATTAAATTTTTTTCCAAATACAGTGGTATGTCAGCATGAGATGCCACTGTATCCGGAAAAATTAATATTTGTTATAAACTCATATGTTTTTAATCAGTTTCAGACCCTTGGATTTATATGAAACAAATTTTCCAACAAGAAATAAAGGTAAAATAATTAATCTGTTTCTATTAAAAAAAAATCATATTGTTATTAAGCCTATTATACATTGATGGTAATTGATAAAATAATTCCAAGTACAAAAATAGTACTAATGCATAAATGATAAGCAATTTGATGGAATGCAATGGAAACTATCAAATTTATGAATATTTTACTCCATTGGACTGGTTGAGAATCACCAGATTTGATGTTTATTAAAAATTTATCTAATGAACTTTGCTCCTGCTTTCTCCACAGGATGTTGAGGAAATATGACTTTATCTGGTCAAATACAGTTAATTCCATTATGTCTTGGTTGGGGTGATACTTTGTAATGTTTTTAACATTTATTCATTTTGCAAAGATTTGATGCAGGTCAGTCGCAATACAAAGTAATATAACAAACAAAATCTTCTGCATCCAAATAGGATGAACTTACTTCAAAGGGAATATATACAGAGGAACCAATATATTAGCAGTGATCACGAGGTCCAATTAAAATTTTCTTAATTGTGAAATTTTCTGAAATTGTATAAAAAAAATTAGACTACCTAACTCATAACAAAATTGCAATATAAAACTTGTTCGTGGACAACAGGTCGTTAGCATACCTCTCTTGAATTTAATAAGTGTATTTATTTTTTATAAGTGCATTAATATTTACAATGAAAGCATGTTTAACATCAGGTGCAATACAAGCACCTGATGTTGTTTAGCATCTTAGCATGCTTTATAAGAAAGCATTATTTGATCTGCTAACTAATGTTGCATTTTACCACTGACTACAGAAATCTTATGAACTTTTTTTTTTAACATTTATTTCAGAGAGGGAAAAATAAGCTTTTGTGGAAAAAATAGATTTATGAAATAGGTAAAATGAAATTTTTGGGGAGGTTAGCATAATATTTTTTTGAATTTTCTAAACTTTTAAGCACAATCACTTGAATATAAATAAGGAGTGAACATGAAAACTAAAGAATGAAGTTAATTTTTGAGATTGCAAAAAAATATATATATATATTCGATATATATTGGTTCTTGCATTTGATTTGTTTTAGTACACAATATGCTAAAACAAATCAAATGCAAACAAATTCAACAAATTGTGATGCATCATAAGCACCACATGAGATGAAATTCTTGTAATGAAAAAGATAAAATATGTTTCACAGCATCTAGAACATGTTATGAAAGCCAATTTTTTGTATGGATAAAACATTTTTTTACAGAACAATTGGGAAACAGATTTAGTTGACATTCATGAAAAACTGTTACTTTTTTTCCTTCTTAATTTTCATTGGCAATAAAGAATTCTTGAATTGATCAGTCAGCATTTCATTTTCCATAGCTGTACTGTCGTTTCCCACATTCCTTTAGCTCCTGACTGTAAATTCTGGAATTTCTTACAAATAAACCATTCTTAAAATAATTTTGGATTTCTCTGCTTTGACAGAATGTTCTGGTATTATTTCAGATACAGTTCACTGTCCAAATTTATTTACCTGTAAATTTTTCCCATAATTATCTTCTTAAATAAATTTTATAACTCAAATTTTACTCTTCTCAATGAATGCTTTGTTTCAATTGCTACAATAATCATAATTCTCCAGAAAAATACATGTATATAAAAAAAATGGCAATAAAAATTTATACTGACATGCACATATCAATATTATAACATTTCTAATAAAAATATTCGTTAACTTAATCAATTTTGATAAATTATTTACAATGGGTGTAATGTATGGAATAAAAATGAAAACAACAGGAAGAAGTTGAACCGAGATCTCTTCGATTACTAGATCATGCTTTTGACCTTTAAATCATTGAGCTGCTTGTTTAACCAAACAAAAGGATTTAAAAACTTCAAACTATTTTCTCAGAAACTTTTGAGTGGTAAACTCTACTACTTAGGAAAATTAATAATTTGGCCATGACCTACACAGAGTAAAAATTTCAATTAAATCAGTAAAGAACAGTTTATAATATCTCCTTTGTAATATAATAGAACAATATACATATATTTTTTTAATAGAAGATGTTGCCAATTTTTAAAACTAATGGTAGATAAAAATCTTACTTTATTTTTTTAATTCATTCAAAATTTCAGAAAAACATTTAAGAGACATGACGCCCATTGTTGCCAAGATAATTAACAACTTAATTCTATACCTGTTAACTTTTAAAACATTACAGCAATAAAACATTATTTCCCAATGCAGTAGCATTGCATAATGTTATTGACACCATTAATGCTAAGCACTTAATATAACAGCTTTAAATAGACAATGTACTAAATCGATCCATTAAATGCATTCATTGCTGTAAGATATACTCATTAAGCTAAAACATATATATGATAGTCTAATTCAATCATTTAAAGCATTTATAACAGCCCTTAAAGATAAAAAATAAATAAATAAATAAAGCCTTTAAAGAGTTCTCTTTAATTACCTTGTTCTTATTTTCAAATTTTTATTATTCGAGTACAAGAAGAATTATTATTGAATAATAATAATTTTTCTAGATTCTAGAGTTTAATATCTAATTTATTTAAGAACAGCAAATTAAAAAAAAAAGAAAAAAAGAAGAAGAAACTACACTTATGCAATCACCTGAAAAGTCAAACAAAATGCATGCCTTAAGATTAACTGATTTGATGAAAAAATATGTAATGCTCTTAAAACTAAATACTTATTCTGAAAAAAACCTCCAAGTTTTTTTATACAGTTAGAAAGAAGACATAGAAAACATCTTTTCTTTTCATGTAATTCTTATACAACAAATCTAGAATATGTGGGTATATAAATATAAACATTTATCACTCTTTTACATGCCTCAATGTTTAAAAAAAAAATATTTTAAAGACAGCATTTATTTAAATGAAATTTTAAAGCTTCTTTTTGATCTTCAGTTGCTATTATATTAATTATTGAAATAAAACAAGATCTCATATATTAGAAGAAGAAATAGTTACAGACTAATTTAAGGACAATGTTAATGCACTAATTTAAAGAACACAGAATGCTAATAAAAAAATTCTTACTAACATGAACTATAAAATATCAATTAAAACTTTTAATTATCACAAAAGGTAAATAAATACTTATTAGAGGGTTTTTTTAAAGTTTATGTTGATGAAATGTTGTTTAGAAAATTTTAGGATCATATTAAAGCAATATGGGACAACAAGGATTTCTTTAACAGTTACTTTAGTAAGATCCATCGATTAAATTTGACAGAAATAAAATACAATTAAGTACTTTCATATGCTCCATATTGAAAATACAGTTTATATATTAGAATTTATTAGAAAAATAATTCATACACAATTTAAAAGATAACTACTATGATAACGGTATAGGTTACCTTAGTAAAATCCAATCATTAGATTCCCAAAGTTTTAAATTAAAATTGTATACACATTTTAAAATTAAGATATATAAGTTTTTTAAAACAATAGCCGATAAACAAATATTACAGATTAATAATATGTATAGCAACTCATTAATATAATCATACTTGTAAGAGATTTTCTCTGCTTCCCAAATTTTGTTACTGGATACAGCAGGAATCTGCATTATGTGGAAAATTGACTATAGTAAACATATTGCATTGCTTATTACTAGCTGAAGATTTTTATTAATAACAGAATAACTATTAAAAAGAAATCCTCTTGTAATGGCTATTGTGGAGAAAAAATTAATTTCTTTCAGTTCTTCTAATACTTCTCATTTATGCTCACCTATACTTCAGCACCTGGCAATTTTATTTTGTTATAGAAGAATTTTAGTTTGAATATAAATTTTATACGCCTGCAAAGTATTTTTTTTATTATTAGGAATAATAAGTCAAAAACAAATGTTCATTCCAAGATTTTTTGAAAAATAACAGATGATTTGGTGCAACTAGTTATTAAAAGCTGTATATAGTTATATAAATAATTAGAATTGTACATTATTGTATTTTATTTTCAGTTCCCAGATAGATAATTACTAACAAAGTGGTAGCCCAAATATCTATACAAAAAAAATAATAGATAGGATTGCCTCTTGTTCTTAAATAAAATGAAAAGTATTAATCTGATGGTGTAGAGATTTAATTTAAATGGGTTTTTCAAACCAGAAAAATATTTGATACTTATGCTACTTACTTTTGTTGCTTCTTTACTGATATAGTAAAGTCAAAAGTCTAAAGACATTTCATCACATAGTTTGGAAATAGTTTAATAATTGCCAGAATTTAGAAGAATTAATTTTTTTGCTTTTCAACCGAACTTTTTTTTTTTTACACCAAGCTTTATTTAGTTACTTGTACATATATATATATATAACTTAAAGATAAAAATGTTAATATCCCATTATGCTTTTAATAAAATGAACTACTTAAAAGTAAATATTAATAACAATAAAAATGGCCACTATTTGCTCTATATTATGTCCACTACATGCAAATATAACATTTTAACAAATTTTAATGTATGGTCAATTAAAAAAAAAATTACTACTTTTAACTAATTTAAATTAATAATATTTCAGTTCCCTTTTTCGTAAAGTAGGGTAATCTGAATAATTTACCTTTTGATAATTTATGTCAACTAATTTTTAAAATCTGCCTTGCATTCAATGATCTCCTCGTCATTTATATATTAATAACATTTTCCAATAGCTAATTCATTACTCTCGGAGAGTAAATATCATTCTCTAAACTTTGAGAAACAAACTAAATTTATAGATTTCATGATCAATCTAGTAAAATATTAATACTAAAAAAATTAGGTAAAGCAACTAACAAAGTTATAATTTAGGTAAAACTTCACTTATATAACTGAAAATCATTTTAAGAATTTATGTGCCTTATTTAATTTTGAACATATCAAGATTTACAGTGCTTAAAAGGTTAGTCAAAAAATAAAAATAATAAATAACTGATGCAGATAAAAAAAATTTAACTATGTTGTGCAATAATAATCCCTAATAAATGCCACTTCAACAGTCAGATATCAAAAAATGATCATATTCCATGATTCTAGACCAGTGTTTTAACATTTAGCAATCTTAGACTAAATGATTTGGTAATATTTTCCTTTAATGGTCTTTGAAATAATTATAAGAAAATAATTGCAAGCTTTTTAAAGAAATAAAAATTTTAATTAAGTAAGCTTTCCACATTTTAAACACTTATACATAATTTGTACACACAGAATATACTTGTATTCTGTAGTTAATTTCAACTTTTTTCAACCAAAAGAATGATTATTTTAAATAAAGAAATGCATCAGGAGAACAGTCTGAAAGCTTGATTGTAAACGAAATATACGTACTTTTAAAACGTATTTATTACTTTAAACGGTCTCAAAAAATTAATATCATATAATGAAATTATGACCATAGCTGATTAGACGTTATGCAAGGTACCAAGACCGAAAGATTACAATAATTAAAACATACATGCTAACTGTTAAAAAAATTCAATTAACAATCACAGAATGAATACCAACTCAGAAATATTGAATGTAAAATAAGCTATAAAATTCGTAGAATATAATTCAACACAGCATAAATTTATGCTACAAAGTTTAAAATGAATTATATCAATAAATTTTGGCGGGAATAAAATGGTTAGGGCTAATATCAAATTGAAAATAATATAAACAATCACACAAATAGTCATATGTTCAAAAATTAATGATGAAATAACAACAAAATATCGATAATAATAACAAGCGGAAAAAATAACATATATATATAAAATACATACATACATATGGAATGATTTACCATATCAACAAAGTGGCTTCTCAGAAAAAAAATCTTTTTATCATACACATATTTAATAAATTTCTTACCGTTGAATTGCTTTCATCCTTGGTATCCGACATACTAACAAGTAAAATTTCTTCAACAAGAAATACAACACAAGAATAGATAAATTAAAAACGTTAACCGAAAATCTACAGTACAGACGCCCGGAACTCCAAATCTCAATAAAAAAAATAAAGAAAACTCATGTCAGTTACCGCTGTTTGGGAAAGCTCTTGCCAAAAAGATACCAATTTTTAAAAAGCGCCCTCTATAATGTTAAAAATACAGTGGTTATACTATGTGCCAGAAAAATCTTTATAATTATTATAAATAGCTCGATTTCTTTCTATTCGATAAGCATTACAAACAGCTGTTAAGGATTAAACGTTAACTGCAAAATGTCATTATAGTTCTAAGTAGTTTTCAATTGTCCTTGGGTCTTTTCACTGGACTGTCTTATTAATAGTACTTAATTTTTAAAAATTTTATACAATTAACCAAATTAAATGTAGCAATGAAATCCAATGACTAAAGTTAATTCCCATAAAGAGATATAGTAAACTTGCTAGAAAGAGTGACTAGATGGATTTATATGTTTAATCCATCAGTCTTCCACGAAGTGTTATATGAATATGTAACCAAAAAATGTCATCTTACCGTTACAGATTTTAATGAAAATTGAAGAAAAAAAAGTAGCCTGCATGTCGAAAAGCACAAGTTGTATTAAATTCTATGTACCCTTTTTTAAAATACAACCATGTAGAATTTCTAAAAAATACATTAACTTTAATAAAAAAAATACATTCTGACTTTAGTTTCATAACAAAAATCATATAATATATCAAAATTAACAGTAACTTACGATGATAAAGATAAGATAAAGAAATAACATAAAAAGATAAAACGGATGCAATTGTTTAGCATTTTAAATGGGATTTGTTATTGGATGTATCACATTATAGTATTATAAAAAAGATATTTTTTAAAAAAAATTTCAGTAAAATTTTTTAATTTTTAAAAAACAGAATGTTTATATCATTTTAAAAATATTAAAAATTTACTCATTATATATAATATCATATTAAATTATTTATAAATTTCGGAATGGAATGGTAATGAGTTCATTGTTAAAATAATTGAAAAAGGGAAATTTTTTCAAAAAGCCCATTTAAATTTAAAAGATAAATCTTTCAAGATTACTGTACATACAGTAAACAGAATCATAAAGAATCTGTGGCATTTATGTCTCAAAATTCTATGACAAGTATTTATCACAAAAATAAAAATAAAAAATTAATGTAGCAAAAAACGTGAATACAGTCTTATATTTTTATTGGTTAAAATCAAAATGACAAGCGGCAAGTTTCACTCATTGAAGGAAACAAGCCTCTTTTTCATCGAATCGAAGTGAAGCAATCCTCGAACGTCTGGAATGGAGGAGAGCCTCAAGACAGTCCCGTTGCCCTTTTTTTCCCTACAGAATCTGCGTTTTCCCCTACATTTTTCCCTTTGGGAAAGCTCTCCATTTAGTCTTACCATTTTCTACTCAGCAATGTGTTCTTCATTCTTCAAAGGATATTACCAGACCGGAGCTAACGGCTGCTTCGCAGCCAAGGAGCTCCACGAAATACAAATCGTCGTTTTACAGGATGTGGAAGAGAGATTACTATTCTTTGTGTGCTGTAATACTTACGTTGATTTTTATTTTTATTTGCAGTAAAAATAACCAAAATAATAAAAATATGTTGTTGTTACCTATGGCTTTATTGGAACTCAATCCATATAAATTTTTCCACTTACCGTAGAAACAAAAAAGAACACATACACAAATCAAAATTATAAAGGGAAAAGACCAGACATTCTTAACAAAAACGACCAAAAGGCCTTAAAATAAGTTAAAAACAAGTTAAATATTCTAAGGATAAACATTTAAAAAGCTAGAAGCACCATAATAAAAGCCCATGTGATCAGAACATGTTTTCTATGGCCCTCCCATAAAGAGTGCACAAATCACCATTCCGTTGTAACTTAGAGTCCAGTTCCGGGCAAACAAGTAGATGGTCCTTATTCAATTTCTCTGTCTTACATAAAACACATATATCAGAGTTCGCTATGCCTATTTCGGCCAGATGTTGGGCCAGGCAGTCGTGTCCAGTTCTTAATCTAAAATTAGCAACAGCTACTTGGCAAGTTTTTCCACTAAATATTTTTCAGTCATCCCCGATTGTCTCCCAGAATTTTCCTTTAGTGTTAGATAATAATTCACTAATATACGATGACTTAATTTTGTCCCGTATAGTTCTCCTAAAAGAGTCAAGAGGGATAGGACACTGTCCAGGAACTTCTGTTCTTTTTTTTGTCAGAAGATCTGCCCTTTCGTTTCCTTCAATTCCAACATATGATGGAATCCACTGGAAAGTGATGTATTTACCATTTTCATTAAGGAACCTGATATCTTGTTTTATTTTGGTTACAATTGCAGACTCAGACTGTCTGTGTAAAGTTATTGCTTCAATGACGGATCTAGAATCCACCAGAATAACTGCTTTTGGAAAATAATGTATTTTAGATATAAGGTTTTCCACTGCAAAGGAAACCGCGGATATTTCCGCATCAAAGCTAGATAGAGGATTGCCAACTGAGAAGAAAGCAGAAAATAATGTACTATAGATACCTACACCTGCAAAGTCTTTGATTTTGGAGCCATCCGTAACTATAATAAAAATATAAAAATTAAATTTTTATTAATTAACACAAATTAAAAACACCCACAAAGTTATTTCATGTTAAAAATGAACTTTCATTTCTATTACTAAAATAATGCATAGTATCGATTTCCTCCAAAAACTTCTACCTTGACTAGGATTCGAAATTGAGTTATGGTGCCCACAAGGCAATGCGGCAGCTGGCGTACAGATTATGAAGTTCCATTGAGACTTAGCGTCTTTTAACCTCCTCTTCAGAATTAATATTTAAATACTTAATTTCTGTGGCTAGCTGATTACTGTTAGTAGGCTATTAAAATAAAATTGCATAAAAATAAATATTTTTAAAACATTAGGTAAAATAAAAACAATACAATAAATAAAGAAAGAAAATGAATTTTACAAAAAAGAAAGTAACAAAAATTAAAATTAAATTTGTTACAGTTAGGCACTTTTCATGGTAGATATAGAGAATTTCTTAAATAAAAAAACAACTTTCATATAGCCGTAATTTTTTTTTCTATTTCTTTACATTTTAGTTTTCTATTTTTCACCAGCGAAACTTCAGGCTTGAACCAAGGTCATCTCAATCGCTAGGGAATCACTTTACCTATTGCGCCTGGTCTGCTGTTAGCGTAGGTAGAAAAATTACATTCAAATTCTGGCTCTCAGATACGCAAATGAATTATGATGGTTGTCTGTAAACGAGACAAATTATACTTATTCCGAATAACAACCTGAGTGTCTTTTGACAAAAGGGAAGCAATTGAAAGAAACATCATAGATGGTCCAGACTAACGCAATGTACTGACCGCAATGTAAAGTAATTAATTTAGCGTCGCATCGTAACTGTTTAAACATTTCATCAAAACGTACATGTACATTTTTGTAAAATATTAAAACAAAGAAAGGGTTGCTCCTGTTTTATTTTTAAAAATAATTCATTTTAATTAAAACAGGGGGAAAACAATAATTAGATTTATGTAAGTATTCGTTTAGAATATATATATAAATATATATATATATGATAGATAACGCCACCAGAGAACATACGAAAGGGACTGATTTTTCTGAGCAGGGATGTTGTGTTGAGGCTCTTCTTTAGATTTCCTTTATTTTCTTATTATTTCCTAGATTTTCTTTAATCCTCCTTTTTTCTCCTTTATCTCTCTTTTAGCACCTTATCATATTTGGATAAGTGCCAAAACCTGGGAGTTAAGTTTCCGTTTGTGTTCGTATTGCTGTGGTTGATGTATATGTGAAGTTGTATTATTTTTACATGTTTCGTTGTTAATTAAATGTTGCTTATGTGGAAATGAATTTCTTAATGAATTATTTTAGAGAATAAATAGTTGCTAATCATCGGTTAGATGAGCAAGATCCTCTTTTTCTGATATCTGCATAGAATATATTTTTGGCACCCAACATGGGACCAGAATTATTAGTTGACTGAAAGTAACATGGATACCAAAATGAAATTAACGATGAAATGCAAAGGCCTAAGAATAATTTTCACTTTGAATATGAATATAAGACTAAGAATGTAAAGACTGAATTTGCAAAAGAAAATCTTGATGTTAATAAACTTTCGATACTAGAAACACAGTTCAAGGATAAATTTGTAATCTGACAAGTTGCCAAGAGACGGTAGTAAAAGCGTTTTTAGAATCTGTTGCATATTCTGATGAGATTTATGAAAAAGTTTAGTGACTACAGAAAGATATACAGATAATCAATGACTTCTATAAATAAAAAGTATATAAATGAGAGCAAGATTAGCCAGTCGTCGCCTGATGAGGATTTTGTCCAAAAAAGACAATTTAAACTGCCACATATTAAATCGAAAGAAATGTAATGGAGAAGCTAACGAATTTCTCCTCTTTTTGACTGAATTTCAAAAAATCCATAACGATGAAAGATTACCCGCTGAAGGTAAGTTTCAATATTTAATACAATCAGTGGTAAATGAAGTGAAATTACGTAAAATATGGAGAAGATTTGCTCGTACAAATTTATGTGCGAGATTTACTGAGCATGGCAATGAAGAACGCAACTGCCGAAAGCTTACAAACTGATCTTCGTGCATTATATGATGATCTAGAAACGAAATTAAGAGCTTTGGATTCTTTAGGATGTACAAGAGAAATATGGGGTATTTTTTAAACTTTAATTGTGGAAGTATATCTATATGATTATATTGCTATATTTAAAGAATGGGAAAGGCAGGAAATTATTGCAAAGATTCAAGACGAGAGAGTAAATGAATTCGGTCTCTGCTTACCTCATCGCTTCGTAATTAAAGAGAATAGCTCTGAGAACGAAGCAAGCCAGCTAAATTAAATTGCAAATTCATTTTTAAATGATCTTTTGATTGTAAGCTGCGTAAAAAAAATAGAAGGACAGTATTTTTTTGCCAATTAATATCTCTTATTATCTCCTAACTACCAGATATTTATGCAGATTTAGTTTATTGACCCTTGTTTTCATTTTAGGCAAAAATTAAACATCTACCACTAATATTAATAATAAAATTAGTATATATAATTTCCGATGGGTAAAAAAAGTAGAAGGACACTTGCTAATATATTTAATTTAGTGAGTTGTTCTTTAGTGAAATAGCGATTTTGTACTTTGTTTTATCGTTTTCTGTCATAAAAATCGAATTTATTTAAAAGTTACGCTGTTTCTCCGTTCTCAGAAATGCCTAAAGGAATACCTTTGAACGATTTTTAAAAAGGCCAAATTTCCGCATATCAGAATGATGGTAAAGGTGTCAGAGAGATTGCTCGATTGTTGCAGGCGAGCCCCAATACAATTCACTTCCAAACAGAATATTTGAAGTTATAAAGGCCAATGGGAAGAACATTCCTTATTAAAATCACTATTTTTTCATTCATTATAATGCTGTCCTTCTACTTTTTTTACAAAGTTTCAAAAAAGAGAAACTATTTTTGTTGCCATTAATATTTTATGTTTGAATATCATAATTCTGGTGTTAAAATTGTATTTTTAGAATATTTGTAAAATATTTCTAATAAAAAATTTTTAGTAAAAATAAAATATTTTTCGGTTATTGTTACAAAATCAAGTGTCCTTCTACTTTTTTTACGTAGTGTAAGATCAAATCTGATTGAATTAATTTCCGATATAATGGAAAATTTAATTTGTATCGCATAGGATTACCATCTGATATAGAGAAGGCTTTCCTATAATTAAGTATTTATCCACAGAACAGAAATATTTTTAAATTCTTTTTTACTTCTGAAATTATCTAGAAACAATATAAAGTAAAGTTGTATTTGGGGTTATAATAAATTTATTTTTCCTTATTACACCTTTGGATCATTTGCTATAAAATTCCACAAAGAAATATTCTGATGTAGGGCCTGAATGGCCGAGTGTGGCTGGCGTTTGGTACCACAGGTTTTGGGTTCGAGTCCCGACGGTGCCATGGATGTTTGTAGTGGTTCAGAATCCACTTTAAATCGTAGGTCCCGGTCTAATATGATCGTAGAGCGTTGCGGGATCATTTTTACTCCGCGGCTTATCTTCAAGTTACACACGCCTCTGGGTAATGCAAAGTGAGTAACGTCTGTGCAGCGCTTGCCTTAAGGCATCCACGACCAAGTTGTCTAAGTGTTTGCCAGCTGCAATAGAAAGAAAAAAAATATTCTGATGTTATAGCTCGGCTGCGACATTATTTTACGTTGATAACAGTGCAACAGGAGTATTAAATTAAGATAAATTAAAACAATTTGTCTATCGAGCACAGAATTTAATGAAAAGTGCATGTTTTCATTTAAAAAATTGAGAAAGTAACGTGTCTAATTTGCATATCTCTAAGTCTGCTGTGGAAACTTATCTTTGGGGCATGATACGGAGTCTCTATCGAAATATCTTGAGATGCTTAGTATCCACAATCGAATTTAAGCAAAATCAAACGAAAAGAACCGTTTTGTCTTTGGTACAACACATATTTGATTCATTCAGAATTTTGTGCTCTGCAACTTTATTACTAAAGCTGTTGATATAAGAGACGTGGCTAAACAAAATTAATTGGGATAGCAATTTACCTGATAATATGCAAAAATCATTTTCAGATTGGTTAATAAAAATGCCTATCTTAAATAAAGTAGCAATTCCACAATATTTGGAAGTAAAGGAGATATCTGAACTAAATGTATTTGTTCATGCATGTGTAAAATTGTATGGCTTTTATGCAAACAGAGGTTTCTCTTGGTGTTAAAATTCGTCTCTTACGAACCAAGTTTATAGTTGTACCACTCAAAGAACTGTGAATATCAAAATTAGAACTAATGTCATGTTGTATCATTGTTGCTCGATTAGCACATTCGATTATATTGGCTCTTGATTTGCCTGAAATAAAGCTTACATTTTTGTGTGATTCCTCGGTGGCCCTGGGATGGATTTTGGAACGAGAAGAGTGGTCAGTTTTTGTTTCAAACAGGGTAAAAGAGTCCATCAGTTGATCCCACTGTAAAATTGGACATATATTCCTGACAAAATGAAAGTTGCTGATGAAATATCTAGATGATGTTCTCCCGAAAAGTTAATCAAATCTAAATGGTGGGAGGTTCTAATATAGCTCTTACAGACTTCCGAGAACTGGCCATTTAACGAAATATTTTTTGAAAAAAAATATTTCGTTAAATGGGTAGATCAGGAGAAAAGAAAAGTTTCTCTGACTATTATTAATTTTTCTGAAGAAAATAATCCTTTTATGCCATGAAATTTACTAAATATAAGTCCATTATTCGTCTTGTAGCTTGGATATTAATTACATTTTGTAAATAGTTACCTGGCGAAAATGGTAAAGTTGCGAACTGTCAAATTGAAAAATCCCTCGAATATTTTAACCAAATCTATTCAGAGAATTTTTCCTTTGGAACATTCATCTAATAAGGTTTTAGGTTCCTGTTTGCATGTTAAAGACAGTGTTGCTCGTTAAACTGAAACAGTTCTAGAACAGATTTCTGATTTTTCCGATTTTCACCAGTTCCGGAAGAAGTGTTGAACGACGCAGCAATGTACTGTTTCTGAGACATTCTAATTTGATGAGCATTCTCTATTACTTTTATACATGCTCATACCTTACCATCATAACAATAAAAAAATTTCATATTACAACCGCACTTTACTTATTCATATCCATTTGTAATCAATCTATTTTTCATTCATAAAAGAAATCGACATTCCTAGGATCTTTCATCAAGGACCTAGAACTTATAACAACTATTTTACTTTCCTGTCACCGCTTTTCTTGCACGGCTATAAATAATGAATGAAGATAACGTGAATGATTTGCACAAATCAACAATTGAAAAATCAGGTTTGCACAAAAAATGTTAATTTAAAAGCCCATTAAAAAAAGCTTATCCAGAAACGTTCGAAATGAGAGTCAATCGCTCAATATGTAGGCAACGACTTTTTACTCGAAAGAGAAATTTGTAAAGTGCCTACTTACATGAAGATGTACTAAAAAAATTTTGGCTTTTTACTCTAAAATAAATTTTAAATAATATTCGGAATACATTAAATTTTCTTTTGTTTTGGAAATATTTTATTTCTTTTAACTATGTAATAAAGATAATAAAAGTGCTTTTTCGATAGAGTAGTAAAAAATAAGTTTCTGCTTTATATTTTTGAATCAGTATCAATCACTCAAGGGATGTTTATATCCTTTAAAAATTGCAAAAAACTATTATGAGATCTTTTTGCAATAATCACTTACAAATAATGAAAAATTTTTATCTTTTATTTTTCGTGAAATAATGAGAACTTTTTAGAAAATAAGAACTAACTCAATATCAACTTTTATAATCGTTAAAGAATTGGCAATATACTAGGGATTGCAACATTGACGACATCTTCGGGGTACAGAATTCTAGATTTATACAGGAGTCATGATTCATGACAATGAAACACTTTCAAGGTTGTTGAAAAAAAAACATTTTATAACTTAAGGTAGTGGTTCATCAGTAACCAGAATTAGTGGACTGATGAAATCGAATCTTGGCACCATCATGGTGAATTAAAAAAGAAAAATATAGCAACTTCCCCCTCCCACCCCCCCTAAAAAAACCCAGTTTCAACGAATTACAATCAAATCAAATATCAGTTGCAGTTACAGTTAAATATTTCAAATTTCTGATAAGAGATAAATGACAATGGAAAAAGAGATAAAATTACAAAAGAAATTCATAATATTGAACATGAAATTAACCAGTTTGATGGCATAACTAAATACGACCCTGTAGATAAAATTATAGTGTTCTATAGAAAAAGTTAACGAAGAATCTTTAACAATGATTACTTTTGCTTACTAAACAATTAATTGTGCATTTTAACTTTAGTTGGGTGACCTCAGTCATTCGTTACTCAATCAGCTATAGGCTTTGCGATCGAAATTCTAAAGTATCTGTTCGGTATAAAAATTTATTTTCCGCGCTTACACCGTTTGTTACATTTAGAACCGATTAAAAAAAACAGATGAATTTGTTTTAAGAAAATTACAGGAAATAAATGTACAATTTGAAGTCCTGAATCTCGAGGAATAAATCCTTTTTCTTATGAATTATTATTATTACTCATTTTCTATAAATATATTCGTAGTAATTTGGTTTTGAACAAATTTGAACTTTTATTAAAAAGGAAATAGAAGTGCGGGGAAAATTGTTGAATGATTGTTGATCTCGAGAATACAAAAACCGATGAAAGTAAAGTAAATTAAAATTTCCTAAAATATTCTAACTCTATAAAAGTAAATTTTCATTAGTTTGCATTTTCAATATTTTAAACAGAAATTGTGTTTTATGCAATGAAAAATGGTTCAGATTACTGTAATTTAAATTTAGTGAAAGCACGACAGATGCTTCCTGTAACATAAGAAATTCCATATAAAGAATCATTAGAGAGTTTTTGCATACCGTATTTTGGACGTCCGTTAGCTTTTTCTCCCTAGTGCGCATGCTCATAGGAAATTGCGCATGCGTATCTGTAATAATGTTTCCTATGAGCATGCGCGCTAGGGAGAAAAAGCTAACGGACGTCCAAAATACGGTATGCAAAAACTCTCTATTGTAGGGATATAAGTATTAATTACCCTATTTAATTAATTAAGCTTAGACCTGTAAAAATAGCGGGTTGCACAAAAAATTGAAAATTATCGTAATTAAAAAAATTTTAAGTAAAAAAATTATTATAATACAAAGATAATAAACAAAGAGTTTTGTGCGTAATACTACATTAATTTGCCAGGTATTTTAGTATTTGGTTCTTTTTTTTATAGTAATCAAGAGCGCAAAAGTGATTAGTCAAATCACTCTTCAAAATATTTGTTCACAAATATGTTGATCAAGCAGGCTTGCACATTTTAATATATTATCTAACTACAACGTGTACATTGTTCAGAGTAATTTTAAAATGAAATATGTTATTGCCAATATATATATATATATATATCCTATTTCTTCCAGGCTGGGTTGTTATTGGTAAAAATTCTAATCTTCTAGCTTGCAATAAATAATTAGATATTGGATAACATTTAAATATTTACTTTTTTATTAAACCAAAAATGGATCTTGTATCAAGATTTAATTTTGCATCAAATTCCGAAAATCTTTAAAATAATATGATAGATAATAGTTCGGAAAGTAAGATTGACATATGATGAAATAAATGAGGTTGCTAGAAAAGAAACGGTGGGCCGTAGTCAATACATCTAAAATGCACAATTACTGCGCAGTGAAATTAAACTAGTGAATTTAAAACGCACCACAAATCTTGATGTGGTCAGAAGAAGAGAAAAATAATATGAGAGATAAATGTGTGGTAAGAGAATTGTGTAAAACAAGAAGAATAGAAATTGTGTTCTTACCTTTAATATGTGAACCTCTTAAGACGATTAAATTGCCTGTATTATAGGTCTCAAACCTTTCGAGGCCAGTTAGTAGTATTAAAATCGTTAATGTACGTATTTGTTTAGATTCTGTACCAGCCAGAAATGTTTTCACTAGGGATTTAATGTACGGACCATTTTTGAACTCAACAGCTCATGAAGAGATTAGAACCTTTGGAAATTACAGAAACACTCAATCTACATTTCAGAATAAAGTGCCTTGCTCACTAACAAACATGGAATATAGAAGCTTTAGAAATTGGAAACATAAACCGAAATATAATGAGGGTACCTACTTCGGAATTCCGTTATGAGGAATAGATTTGTCGAATGCTTCCGATCAAAATGTATTCATCTGAGGGACTCCCATGCCAAATTTCAGCGAAATCAGTCGAAAATTACTCCCTTAAAACTCTAAAATCGCTTAAAACAGCTCGGAGAGCGCCCAGAGCGTGTATTTGTGACTTGAACGCATACTTTACCATATCTATGGAAATAAATTTGCCAGGCCAACTCTTTTAAGGGGTTTAACTAGTGGTGTGAAACACTATTTAGCGACATACACATTGTGGCCCTCGCACGTTAATTTCTCCTGATATGGGCCCCGGGTATATCTGCGAATGCGCAATCGGGACTCGGCGATCGCATGCCCGTAACTTCTACAAATAATTTCATAGAGACACGCGGATGGTGCCTATCGATTCGTGGCGTAGCCCTACATCCGCTGGAAACGACAAAAAAATTATTCCTATGTAACTTTTTATGTTACGGCCAAATCGATTTTTGGCCAAATTATCTCGTTATCCTGGATTTTCCGGGACAAATTTTGGACGCAGCCAAAAATGCTGATAGCCGATCGAACTGTATTCATTTGAGGGACTCCCATGCCAAATTGCAGCGAAATCGATCGAAAATTACTGCCTTAAAACGTTAAAATCGCTTAAAACAGCTCGGAGAGCCCACAGAGCGTGTATTTGTGACTTAAACGCATACTTGCACATATCTAAGGAAATAAATTTGCTAGGCCAATTCTTTTAAGGGGCTTAACTAGTGGTGAGAAACGCTATTTAACGACATACACATTGTGGGCCTCGCACGTTAATTTCTCCCGATATGGTACCCAGGTATATCGGCGAATGCCCAATCGGGACTCGGCGAGCGCATGCCCGTAACTTCTACAAATAATTTCTTAGAGACACGCGGATGGTGGCTATCGATTCGTGGCGTAGCCCTACATCCTCTGGGAAACATCAAAAAAATTATTCCTATGTAACTTTTTATGTTACGGCCAAGTCGATTTTTGGCCAAATTCTCCCGTTATCCTGGATTTTCCGGGACAAATTTTAGGCGCAGCCAAAAATGCTGATAGGCGATCGAAATGCATTCATCTGAGGGACTCCCATGCAAAATTTCAGCCAAATCGATCGAAAATTACTCCCTTAAAACGCTAAAATCGCTAAAAACAGCTCGGAGAGCCCCAGAGCGTGTATTTGTGACTTAAACGCATACTTGCCCATATCTATGGAAATAAATTTGCTAGGCCAATTCTTTTAAGGGGTTTAACTAGTGGCGTGAAACGCTATTTAACGACATACACATTGTGGGCCTCGCACGTTAATTTCTCCCGATATGGTACCCAGGTATATCGGCGAATGCCCAATCGGGACTCGGCGAGCGCATGCCCGTAACTTCTACAAATAATTTCTTAGAGACACGCGGATGGTGGCTATCGATTCGTGGCGTAGCCCTACATCCTCTGGAAACATCAAAAAAATTATTCCTATGTAACTTTTTATGTTATGGCCAAGTCGATTTTTGGCCAAATTCTCCCTTATCCTGGATTTTTCCGGACAAATTTTAGGGCGCAGCCAAAAATGCTGATAGGCGATCGAAATGTGTTCATCTGAGGGACTGCCATGCCAAATTTCAGCCAAATCGATCGAAAATTACTCCCTTAAAACGCTAAAATCGCTAAAAACAGCTCGGAGAGCGCCCAGAGCGTGTATTTGTGACTTAAACGCATACTTGCCCATATCTATGGAAATAAATTTGCTAGGCCAATTCTTTTAAGGGGTTTAACTAGTGGCGTGAAACGCTATTTAACGACATACACATTGTGGGCCTCGCACGTTAATTTCTCCCGATATGGTACCCGGGTATATCGGCGAATGCCCAATCGGGACTCGGCGAGCGCATGCCCGTAACTTCTACAAATAATTTCTTAGAGACACGCGGATGGTGGCTATCGATTCGTGGCGTAGCCCTACATCCTCTGGAAACATCAAAAAATTATTCCTATGTAACTTTTTATGTTATGGCCAAGTCGATTTTTGGCCAAATTCTCCCCTTATCCTGGATTTTCCGGGACAAATTTTAGGCGCAGCCAAAAATGCTGATAGGCGATCGAAATGTGTTCATCTGAGGGACTCCCATGCAAAATTGCAGCCAAATCGATCGAAAATTACTCCCTTAAAACGCTAAAATCGCTAAAAACAGCTCGGAGAGCGCCCAGAGCGTGTATTTGTGACTTAAACGCATACTTGCCCATATCTATGGAAATAAATTTGCTAGGCCAATTCTTTTAAGGGGTTTAACTAGTGGCGTGAAACGCTATTTAACGACATACACATTGTGGGCCTCGCACGTTAATTTCTCCCGATATGGTACCCGGGTATATCGGCGAATGCCCAATCGGGACTCGGCGAGCGCATGCCCGTAACTTCTACAAATAATTTCTTAGAGACACGCGGATGGTGGCTATCGATTCGTGGCGTAGCCCTACATCCTCTGGAAACATCAAAAAAATTATTCCTATGTAACTTTTTATGTTATGGCCAAGTCGATTTTTGGCCAAATTCTCCCCTTATCCTGGATTTTCCGGGACAAATTTTAGGCGCAGCCAAAAATGCTGATAGGCGATCGAAATGTGTTCATCTGAGGGACTCCCATGCAAAATTTCAGCCAAATCGATCGAAAATTACTCCCTTAAAACGCTAAAATCGCTAAAAACAGCTCGGAGACCGCCCAGAGCGTGTATTTGTGACTTAAACGCATACTTGCCCATATCTATGGAAATAAATTTGCTAGGCCAATTCTTTTAAGGGGTTTAACTAGTGGCGTGAAACGCTATTTAACGACATACACATTGTGGGCCTCGCACGTTAATTTCTCCCGATATGGTACCCGGGTATATCGGCGAATGCCCAATCGGGACTCGGCGAGCGCATGCCGTAACTTCTACAAATAATTTCTTAGAGACACGCGGATGGTGGCTATCGATTCGTGGCGTAGCCCTACATCCTCTGGAAACATCAAAAATTATTCCTATGTAACTTTTTATGTTATGGCCAAGTCGATTTTTGGCCAAATTCTCCCCTTATCCTGGATTTTCCGGGACAAATTTTAGGCGCAGCCAAAAATGCTGATAGGCGATCGAAATGTGTTCATCTGAGGGACTCCCATGCAAAATTTCAGCCAAATCGATCGAAAATTACTCCCTTAAAACGCTAAAATCGCTAAAAACAGCTCGGAGAGCGCCCAGAGCGTGTATTTGTGACTTAAACGCATACTATATCGGCGAATGCCCAATCGGGACTCGGCGAGCGCATGCCCGTAACTTCTACAAATAATTTCTTAGAGACACGCGGATGGTGGCTATCGATTCGTGGCGTAGCCCTACATCCTCTGGAAACATCAAAAAAATTATTCCTATGTAACTTTTTATGTTATGGCCAAGTCGATTTTTGGCCAAATTCTCCCCTTATCCTGGATTTTCCGGGACAAATTTTAGGCGCAGCCAAAAATGCTGATAGGCGATCGAAATGTGTTCATCTGAGGGACTCCCATGCAAAATTTCAGCCAAATCGATCGAAAATTACTCCCTTAAAACGCTAAAATCGCTAAAAACAGCTCGGAGAGCGCCCAGAGCGTGTATTTGTGACTTAAACGCATACTTGCCCATATCTATGGAAATAAATTTGCTAGGCCAATTCTTTTAAGGGGTTTAACTAGTGGCGTGAAACGCTATTTAACGACATACACATTGTGGGCCTCGCACGTTAATTTCTCCCGATATGGTACCCGGGTATATCGGCGAATGCCCAATCGGGACTCGGCGAGCGCATGCCCGTAACTTCTACAAATAATTTCTTAGAGACACGCGGATGGTGGCTATCGATTCGTGGCGTAGCCCTACATCCTCTGGAAACATCAAAAATTATTCCTATGTAACTTTTTATGTTATGGCCAAGTCGATTTTTGGCCAAATTCTCCCCTTATCCTGGATTTTCCGGGACAAATTTTAGGCGCAGCCAAAAATGCTGATAGGCGATCGAAATGTGTTCATCTGAGGGACTCCCATGCAAAATTTCAGCCAAATCGATCGAAAATTACTCCCTTAAAACGCTAAAATCGCTAAAAACAGCTCGGAGAGCGCCCAGAGCGTGTATTTGTGACTTAAACGCATACTTGCCCATATCTATGGAAATAAATTTGCTAGGCCAATTCTTTTAAGGGGTTTAACTAGTGGCGTGAAACGCTATTTAACGACATACACATTGTGGGCCTCGCACGTTAATTTCTCCCGATATGGTACCCGGGTATATCGGCGAATGCCCAATCGGGACTCGGCGAGCGCATGCCCGTAACTTCTACAAATAATTTCTTAGAGACACGCGGATGGTGGCTATCGATTCGTGGCGTAGCCCTACATCCTCTGGAAACATCAAAAAAATTATTCCTATGTAACTTTTATGTTATGGCCAAGTCGATTTTTGGCCAAATTCTCCCCTTATCCTGGATTTTCCGGGACAAATTTTAGGCGCAGCCAAAAATGCTGATAGGCGATCGAAATGTGTTCATCTGAGGGACTCCCATGCAAAATTTCAGCCAAATCGATCGAAAATTACTCCCTTAAAACGCTAAAATCGCTAAAACAGCTCGGAGAGCGCCCAGAGCGTGTATTTGTGACTTAAACGCATACTTGCCCATATCTATGGAAATAAATTTGCTAGGCCAATTCTTTTTAAGGGGTTTAACTAGTGGCGTGAAACGCTATTTAACGACATACACATTGTGGGCCTCGCACGTTAATTTCTCCCGATATGGTACCCGGGTATATCGGCGAATGCCCAATCGGGACTCGGCGAGCGCATGCCCGTAACTTCTACAAATAATTTCTTAGAGACACGCGGATGGTGGCTATCGATTCGTGGCGTAGCCCTACATCCTCTGGAAACATCAAAAAAATTATTCCTATGTAACTTTTATGTTATGGCCAAGTCGATTTTTGGCCAAATTCTCCCCTTATCCTGGATTTTCCGCTAAAATCGCTAAAAACAGCTCGGAGAGCGCCCAGAGCGTGTATTTGTGACTTAAACGCATACTTGCCCATATCTATGGAAATAAATTTGCTAGGCCAATTCTTTTAAGGGGTTTAACTAGTGGCGTGAAACGCTATTTAACGACATACACATTGTGGGCCTCGAAAATTACTCCCTTAAAACGCTAAAATCGCTAAAAACAGCTCGGAGAGCGCCCAGAGCGTGTATTTGTGACTTAAACGCATACTTGCCCATATCTATGGAAATAAATTTGCTAGGCCAATTCTTTTAAGGGGTTTAACTAGTGGCGTGAAACGCTATTTAACGACATACACATTGTGGGCCTCGCACGTTAATTTCTCCCGATATGGTACCCGGGTATATCGGCGAATGCCCAATCGGGACTCGGCGAGCGCATGCCCGTAACTTCTACAAATAATTTCTTAGAGACACGCGGATGGTGGCTATCGATTCGTGGCGTAGCCCTACATCCTCTGGAAACATCAAAAAAATTATTCCTATGTAACTTTTTATGTTATGGCCAAGTCGATTTTTGGCCAAATTCTCCCCTTATCCTGGATTTTCCGGGACAAATTTTAGGCGCAGCCAAAAATGCTGATAGGCGATCGAAATGTGTTCATCTGAGGGACTCCCATGCAAAATTTCAGCCAAATCGATCGAAAATTACTCCCTTAAAACGCTAAAATCGCTAAAAACAGCTCGGAGAGCGCCCAGAGCGTGTATTTGTGACTTAAACGCATACTTGCCCATATCTATGGAAATAAATTTGCTAGGCCAATTCTTTTAAGGGGTTTAACTAGTGGCGTGAAACGCTATTTAACGACATACACATTGTGGGCCTCGCACGTTAATTTCTCCCGATATGGTACCCGGGTATATCGGCGAATGCCCAATCGGGACTCGGCGAGCGCATGCCCGTAACTTCTACAAATAATTTCTTAGAGACACGCGGATGGTGGCTATCGATTCGTGGCGTAGCCCTACATCCTCTGGAAACATCAAAAAAATTATTCCTATGTAACTTTTTATGTTATGGCCAAGTCGATTTTTGGCCAAATTCTCCCCTATCCTGGATTTTCCGGGACAAATTTTAGGCGCAGCCAAAAATGCTGATAGGCGATCGAAATGTGTTCATCTGAGGGACTCCCATGCAAAATTTCAGCCAAATCGATCGAAAATTACTCCCTTAAAACGCTAAAATCGCTAAAAACAGCTCGGAGAGCGCCCAGAGCGTGTATTTGTGACTTAAACGCATACTTGCCCATATCTATGGAAATAAATTTGCTAGGCCAATTCTTTTAAGGGGTTTAACTAGTGGCGTGAAACGCTATTTAACGACATACACATTGTGGGCCTCGCACGTTAATTTCTCCCGATATGGTACCCGGGTATATCGGCGAATGCCCAATCGGGACTCGGCGAGCGCATGCCCGTAACTTCTACAAATAATTTCTTAGAGACACGCGGATGGTGGCTATCGATTCGTGGCGTAGCCCTACATCCTCTGGAAACATCAAAAAAATTATTCCTATGTAACTTTTTATGTTATGGCCAAGTCGATTTTTGGCCAAATTCTCCCCTTATCCTGGATTTTCCGGGACAAATTTTAGGCGCAGCCAAAAATGCTGATAGGCGATCGAAATGTGTTCATCTGAGGGACTCCCATGCAAAATTTCAGCCAAATCGATCGAAAATTACTCCCTTAAAACGCTAAAATCGCTAAAAACAGCTCGGAGAGCGCCCAGAGCGTGTATTTGTGACTTAAACGCATACTTGCCCATATCTATGGAAATAAATTTGCTAGGCCAATTCTTTTAAGGGGTTTAACTAGTGGCGTGAAACGCTATTTAACGACATACACATTGTGGGCCTCGCACGTTAATTTCTCCCGATATGGTACCCGGGTATATCGGCGAATGCCCAATCGGGACTCGGCGAGCGCATGCCCGTAACTTCTACAAATAATTTCTTAGAGACACGCGGATGGTGGCTATCGATTCGTGGCGTAGCCCTACATCCTCTGGAAACATCAAAAAAATTATTCCTATGTAACTTTTTATGTTATGGCCAAGTCGATTTTTGGCCAAATTCTCCCCTTATCCTGGATTTTCCGGGACAAATTTTAGGCGCAGCCAAAAATGCTGATAGGCGATCGAAATGTGTTCATCTGAGGGACTCCCATGCAAAATTTCAGCCAAATCGATCGAAAATTACTCCCTTAAAACGCTAAAATCGCTAAAAACAGCTCGGAGAGCGCCCAGAGCGTGTATTTGTGACTTAAACGCATACTTGCCCATATCTATGGAAATAAATTTGCTAGGCCAATTCTTTTAAGGGGTTTAACTAGTGGCGTGAAACGCTATTTAACGACATACACATTGTGGGCCTCGCACGTTAATTTCTCCCGATATGGTACCCGGGTATATCGGCGAATGCCCAATCGGGACTCGGCGAGCGCATGCCCGTAACTTCTACAAATAATTTCTTAGAGACACGCGGATGGTGGCTATCGATTCGTGGCGTAGCCCTACATCCTCTGGAAACATCAAAAAATTATTCCTATGTAACTTTTTATGTTATGGCCAAGTCGATTTTTGGCCAAATTCTCCCCTTATCCTGGATTTTCCGGGACAAATTTTAGGCGCAGCCAAAAATGCTGATAGGCGATCGAAATGTGTTCATCTGAGGGACTCCCATGCAAAATTTCAGCCAAATCGATCGAAAATTACTCCCTTAAAACGCTAAAATCGCTAAAAACAGCTCGGAGAGCGCCCAGAGCGTGTATTTGTGACTTAAACGCATACTTGCCCATATCTATGGAAATAAATTTGCTAGGCCAATTCTTTTAAGGGGTTTAACTAGTGGCGTGAAACGCTATTTAACGACATACACATTGTGGGCCTCGCACGTTAATTTCTCCCGATATGGTACCCGGGTATATCGGCGAATGCCCAATCGGGACTCGGCGAGCGCATGCCCGTAACTTCTACAAATAATTTCTTAGAGACACGCGGATGGTGGCTATCGATTCGTGGCGTAGCCCTACATCCTCTGGAAACATCAAAAAAATTATTCCTATGTAACTTTTTTATGTTATGGCCAAGTCGATTTTTGGCCAAATTCTCCCCTTATCCTGGATTTTCCGGGACAAATTTTAGGCGCAGCCAAAAATGCTGATAGGCGATCGAAATGTGTTCATCTGAGGGACTCCCATGCAAAATTTCAGCCAAATCGATCGAAAATTACTCCCTTAAAACGCTAAAATCGCTAAAAACAGCTCGGAGAGCGCCCAGAGCGTGTATTTGTGACTTAAACGCATACTTGCCCATATCTATGGAAATAAATTTGCTAGGCCAATTCTTTTAAGGGGTTTAACTAGTGGCGTGAAACGCTATTTAACGACATACACATTGTGGGCCTCGCACGTTAATTTCTCCCGATATGGTACCCGGGTATATCGGCGAATGCCCAATCGGGACTCGGCGAGCGCATGCCCGTAACTTCTACAAATAATTTCTTAGAGACACGCGGATGGTGGCTATCGATTCGTGGCGTAGCCCTACATCCTCTGGAAACATCAAAAAAATTATTCCTATGTAACTTTTTATGTTATGGCCAAGTCGATTTTTGGCCAAATTCTCCCCTTATCCTGGATTTTCGGGACAAATTTTAGGCGCAGCCAAAAATGCTGATAGGCGATCGAAATGTGTTCATCTGAGGGACTCCCATGCAAAATTTCAGCCAAATCGATCGAAAATTACTCCCTTAAAACGCTAAAATCGCTAAAAACAGCTCGGAGAGCGCCCAGAGCGTGTATTTGTGACTTAAACGCATACTTGCCCATATCTATGGAAATAAATTTGCTAGGCCAATTCTTTTAAGGGGTTTAACTAGTGGCGTGAAACGCTATTTAACGACATACACATTGTGGGCCTCGCACGTTAATTTCTCCCGATATGGTACCCGGGTATATCGGCGAATGCCCAATCGGGACTCGGCGAGCGCATGCCCGTAACTTCTACAAATAATTTCTTAGAGACACGCGGATGGTGGCTATCGATTCGTGGCGTAGCCCTACATCCTCTGGAAACATCAAAAAAATTATTCCTATGTAACTTTTTATGTTATGGCCAAGTCGATTTTTGGCCAAATTCTCCCCCTTATCCTGGATTTTCCGGGACAAATTTTAGGCGCAGCCAAAAATGCTGATAGGCGATCGAAATGTGTTCATCTGAGGGACTCCCATGCAAAATTTCAGCCAAATCGATCGAAAATTACTCCCTTAAAACGCTAAAATCGCTAAAAACAGCTCGGAGAGCGCCCAGAGCGTGTATTTGTGACTTAAACGCATACTTGCCCATATCTATGGAAATAAATTTGCTAGGCCAATTCTTTTAAGGGGTTTAACTAGTGGCGTGAAACGCTATTTAACGACATACACATTGTGGGCCTCGCACGTTAATTTCTCCCGATATGGTACCCGGGTATATCGGCGAATGCCCAATCGGGACTCGGCGAGCGCATGCCCGTAACTTCTACAAATAATTTCTTAGAGACACGCGGATGGTGGCTATCGATTCGTGGCGTAGCCCTACATCCTCTGGAAACATCAAAAAAATTATTCCTATGTAACTTTTTATGTTATGGCCAAGTCGATTTTTGGCCAAATTCTCCCCTTATCCTGGATTTTCCGGGACAAATTTTAGGCGCAGCCAAAAATGCTGATAGGCGATCGAAATGTGTTCATCTGAGGGACTCCCATGCAAAATTTCAGCCAAATCGATCGAAAATTACTCCCTTAAAACGCTAAAATCGCTAAAAACAGCTCGGAGAGCGCCCAGAGCGTGTATTTGTGACTTAAACGCATACTTGCCCATATCTATGGAAATAAATTTGCTAGGCCAATTCTTTTAAGGGGTTTAACTAGTGGCGTGAAACGCTATTTAACGACATACACATTGTGGGCCTCGCACGTTAATTTCTCCCGATATGGTACCCGGGTATATCGGCGAATGCCCAATCGGGACTCGGCGAGCGCATGCCCGTAACTTCTACAAATAATTTCTTAGAGACACGCGGATGGTGGCTATCGATTCGTGGCGTAGCCCTACATCCTCTGGAAACATCAAAAAAATTATTCCTATGTGCTAACTTTTTATGTTATGGCCAAGTCGATTTTTGGCCAAATTCTCCCCTTATCCTGGATTTTCCGGGACAAATTTTAGGCGCAGCCAAAAATGCTGATAGGCGATCGAAATGTGTTCATCTGAGGGACTCCCATGCAAAATTTCAGCCAAATCGATCGAAAATTACTCCCTTAAAACGCTAAAATCGCTAAAAACAGCTCGGAGAGCGCCCAGAGCGTGTATTTGTGACTTAAACGCATACTTGCCCATATCTATGGAAATAAATTTGCTAGGCCAATTCTTTTAAGGGGTTTAACTAGTGGCGTGAAACGCTATTTAACGACATACACATTGTGGGCCTCGCACGTTAATTTCTCCCGATATGGTACCCGGGTATATCGGCGAATGCCCAATCGGGACTCGGCGAGCGCATGCCCGTAACTTCTACAAATAATTTCTTAGAGACACGCGGATGGTGGCTATCGATTCGTGGCGTAGCCCTACATCCTCTGGAAACATCAAAAAAATTATTCCTATGTAACTTTTTATGTTATGGCCAAGTCGATTTTTGGCCAAATTCTCCCCTTATCCTGGATTTTCCGGGACAAATTTTAGGCGCAGCCAAAAATGCTGATAGGCGATCGAAATGTGTTCATCTGAGGGACTCCCATGCAAAATTTCAGCCAAATCGATCGAAAATTACTCCCTTAAAACGCTAAAATCGCTAAAAACAGCTCGGAGAGCGCCCAGAGCGTGTATTTGTGACTTAAACGCATACTTGCCCATATCTATGGAAATAAATTTGCTAGGCCAATTCTTTTAAGGGGTTTAACTAGTGGCGTGAAACGCTATTTAACGACATACACATTGTGGGCCTCGCACGTTAATTTCTCCCGATATGGTACCCGGGTATATCGGCGAATGCCCAATCGGGACTCGGCGAGCGCATGCCCGTAACTTCTACAAATAATTTCTTAGAGACACGCGGATGGTGGCTATCGATTCGTGGCGTAGCCCTACATCCTCTGGAAACATCAAAAAAATTATTCCTATGTAACTTTTTATGTTATGGCCAAGTCGATTTTTGGCCAAATTCTCCCCTTATCCTGGATTTTCCGGGACAAATTTTAGGCGCAGCCAAAAATGCTGATAGGCGATCGAAATGTGTTCATCTGAGGGACTCCCATGCAAAATTTCAGCCAAATCGATCGAAAATTACTCCCTTAAAACGCTAAAATCGCTAAAAACAGCTCGGAGAGCGCCCAGAGCGTGTATTTGTGACTTAAACGCATACTTGCCCATATCTATGGAAATAAATTTGCTAGGCCAATTCTTTTAAGGGGTTTAACTAGTGGCGTGAAACGCTATTTAACGACATACACATTGTGGGCCTCGCACGTTAATTTCTCCCGATATGGTACCCGGGTATATCGGCGAATGCCCAATCGGGACTCGGCGAGCGCATGCCCGTAACTTCTACAAATAATTTCTTAGAGACACGCGGATGGTGGCTATCGATTCGTGGCGTAGCCCTACATCCTCTGGAAACATCAAAAAAATTATTCCTATGTAACTTTTTATGTTATGGCCAAGTCGATTTTTGGCCAAATTCTCCCCTTATCCTGGATTTTCCGGGACAAATTTTAGGCGCAGCCAAAAATGCTGATAGGCGATCGAAATGTGTTCATCTGAGGGACTCCCATGCAAAATTTCAGCCAAATCGATCGAAAATTACTCCCTTAAAACGCTAAAATCGCTAAAAACAGCTCGGAGAGCGCCCAGAGCGTGTATTTGTGACTTAAACGCATACTTGCCCATATCTATGGAAATAAATTTGCTAGGCCAATTCTTTTAAGGGGTTTAACTAGTGGCGTGAAACGCTATTTAACGACATACACATTGTGGGCCTCGCACGTTAATTTCTCCCGATATGGTACCCGGGTATATCGGCGAATGCCCAATCGGGACTCGGCGAGCGCATGCCCGTAACTTCTACAAATAATTTCTTAGAGACACGCGGATGGTGGCTATCGATTCGTGGCGTAGCCCTACATCCTCTGGAAACATCAAAAAAATTATTCCTATGTAACTTTTTATGTTATGGCCAAGTCGATTTTTGGCCAAATTCTCCCCTTATCCTGGATTTTCCGGGACAAATTTTAGGCGCAGCCAAAAATGCTGATAGGCGATCGAAATGTGTTCATCTGAGGGACTCCCATGCAAAATTTCAGCCAAATCGATCGAAAATTACTCCCTTAAAACGCTAAAATCGCTAAAAACAGCTCGGAGAGCGCCCAGAGCGTGTATTTGTGACTTAAACGCATACTTGCCCATATCTATGGAAATAAATTTGCTAGGCCAATTCTTTTAAGGGGTTTAACTAGTGGCGTGAAACGCTATTTAACGACATACACATTGTGGGCCTCGCACGTTAATTTCTCCCGATATGGTACCCGGGTATATCGGCGAATGCCCAATCGGGACTCGGCGAGCGCATGCCCGTAACTTCTACAAATAATTTCTAGGGTTTAACTAGTGGCGTGAAACGCTATTTAACGACATACACATTGTGGGCCTCGCACGTTAATTTCTCCCGATATGGTACCCGGGTATATCGGCGAATGCTAATCGGGACTCGGCGAGCGCATGCCCGTAACTTCTACAAATAATTTCTTAGAGACACGCGGATGGTGGCTATCGATTCGTGGCGTAGCCCTACATCCTCTGGAAACATCAAAAAAATTATTCCTATGTAACTTTTTATGTTATGGCCAAGTCGATTTTTGGCCAAATTCTCCCCTTATCCTGGATTTTCCGGGACAAATTTTAGGCGCAGCCAAAAATGCTGATAGGCGATCGAAATGTGTTCATCTGAGGGACTCCCATGCAAAATTTCAGCCAAATCGATCGAAAATTACTCCCTTAAAACGCTAAAATCGCTAAAAACAGCTCGGAGAGCGCCCAGAGCGTGTATTTGTGACTTAAACGCATACTTGCCCATATCTATGGAAATAAATTTGCTAGGCCAATTCTTTTAAGGGGTTTAACTAGTGGCGTGAAACGCTATTTAACGACATACACATTGTGGGCCTCGCACGTTAATTTCTCCCGATATGGTACCCGGGTATATCGGCGAATGCCCAATCGGGACTCGGCGAGCGCATGCCCGTAACTTCTACAAATAATTTCTTAGAGACACGCGGATGGTGGCTATCGATTCGTGGCGTAGCCCTACATCCTCTGGAAACATCAAAAAAATTATTCCTATGTAACTTTTTATGTTATGGCCAAGTCGATTTTTGGCCAAATTCTCCCCTTATCCTGGATTTTCCGGGACAAATTTTAGGCGCAGCCAAAAATGCTGATAGGCGATCGAAATGTGTTCATCTGAGGGACTCCCATGCAAAATTTCAGCCAAATCGATCGAAAATTACTCCCTTAAAACGCTAAAATCGCTAAAAACAGCTCGGAGAGCGCCCAGAGCGTGTATTTGTGACTTAAACGCATACTTGCCCATATCTATGGAAATAAATTTGCTAGGCCAATTCTTTTAAGGGGTTTAACTAGTGGCGTGAAACGCTATTTAACGACATACACATTGTGGGCCTCGCACGTTAATTTCTCCCGATATGGTACCCGGGTATATCGGCGAATGCCAATCGGGACTCGGCGAGCGCATGCCCGTAACTTCTACAAATAATTTCTTAGAGACACGCGGATGGTGGCTATCGATTCGTGGCGTAGCCCTACATCCTCTGGAAACATCAAAAAAATTATTCCTATGTAACTTTTTATGTTATGGCCAAGTCGATTTTTGGCCAAATTCTCCCCTTATCCTGGATTTTCCGGGACAAATTTTAGGCGCAGCCAAAAATGCTGATAGGCGATCGAAATGTGTTCATCTGAGGGACTCCCATGCAAAATTTCAGCCAAATCGATCGAAAATTACTCCCTTAAAACGCTAAAATCGCTAAAAACAGCTCGGAGAGCGCCCAGAGCGTGTATTTGTGACTTAAACGCATACTTGCCCATATCTATGGAAATAAATTTGCTAGGCCAATTCTTTTAAGGGGTTTAACTAGTGGCGTGAAACGCTATTTAACGACATACACATTGTGGGCCTCGCACGTTAATTTCTCCCGATATGGTACCCGGGTATATCGGCGAATGCTAATCGGGACTCGGCGAGCGCATGCCCGTAACTTCTACAAATAATTTCTTAGAGACACGCGGATGGTGGCTATCGATTCGTGGCGTAGCCCTACATCCTCTGGAAACATCAAAAAAATTATTCCTATGTAACTTTTTATGTTATGGCCAAGTCGATTTTTGGCCAAATTCTCCCCTTATCCTGGATTTTCCGGGACAAATTTTAGGCGCAGCCAAAAATGCTGATAGGCGATCGAAATGTGTTCATCTGAGGGACTCCCATGCAAAATTTCAGCCAAATCGATCGAAAATTACTCCCTTAAAACGCTAAAATCGCTAAAAACAGCTCGGAGAGCGCCCAGAGCGTGTATTTGTGACTTAAACGCATACTTGCCCATATCTATGGAAATAAATTTGCTAGGCCAATTCTTTTAAGGGGTTTAACTAGTGGCGTGAAACGCTATTTAACGACATACACATTGTGGGCCTCGCACGTTAATTTCTCCCGAATATGGTACCCGGGTATATCGGCGAATGCTAATCGGGACTCGGCGAGCGCATGCCCGTAACTTCTACAAATAATTTCTTAGAGACACGCGGATGGTGGCTATCGATTCGTGGCGTAGCCCTACATCCTCTGGAAACATCAAAAAAATTATTCCTATGTAACTTTTTATGTTATGGCCAAGTCGATTTTTGGCCAAATTCTCCCCTTATCCTGGATTTTCCGGGACAAATTTTAGGCGCAGCCAAAAATGCTGATAGGCGATCGAAATGTGTTCATCTGAGGGACTCCCATGCAAAATTTCAGCCAAATCGATCGAAAATTACTCCCTTAAAACGCTAAAATCGCTAAAAACAGCTCGGAGAGCGCCCAGAGCGTGTATTTGTGACTTAAACGCATACTTGCCCATATCTATGGAAATAAATTTGCTAGGCCAATTCTTTTAAGGGGTTTAACTAGTGGCGTGAAACGCTATTTAACGACATACACATTGTGGGCCTCGCACGTTAATTTCTCCCGATATGGTACCCGGGTATATCGGCGAATGCTAATCGGGACTCGGCGAGCGCATGCCCGTAACTTCTACAAATAATTTCTTAGAGACACGCGGATGGTGGCTATCGATTCGTGGCGTAGCCCTACATCCTCTGGAAACATCAAAAAAATTATTCCTATGTAACTTTTTATGTTATGGCCAAGTCGATTTTTGGCCAAATTCTCCCCTTATCCTGGATTTTCCGGGACAAATTTTAGGCGCAGCCAAAAATGCTGATAGGCGATCGAAATGTGTTCATCTGAGGGACTCCCATGCAAAATTTCAGCCAAATCGATCGAAAATTACTCCCTTAAAACGCTAAAATCGCTAAAAACAGCTCGGAGAGCGCCCAGAGCGTGTATTTGTGACTTAAACGCATACTTGCCCATATCTATGGAAATAAATTTGCTAGGCCAATTCTTTTAAGGGGTTTAACTAGTGGCGTGAAACGCTATTTAACGACATACACATTGTGGGCCTCGCACGTTAATTTCTCCCGATATGGTACCCGGGTATATCGGCGAATGCTAATCGGGACTCGGCGAGCGCATGCCCGTAACTTCTACAAATAATTTCTTAGAGACACGCGGATGGTGGCTATCGATTCGTGGCGTAGCCCTACATCCTCTGGAAACATCAAAAAAATTATTCCTATGTAACTTTTTATGTTATGGCCAAGTCGATTTTTGGCCAAATTCTCCCCTTATCCTGGATTTTCCGGGACAAATTTTAGGCGCAGCCAAAAATGCTGATAGGCGATCGAAATGTGTTCATCTGAGGGACTCCCATGCAAAATTTCAGCCAAATCGATCGAAAATTACTCCCTTAAAACGCTAAAATCGCTAAAAACAGCTCGGAGAGCGCCCAGAGCGTGTATTTGTGACTTAAACGCATACTTGCCCATATCTATGGAAATAAATTTGCTAGGCCAATTCTTTTAAGGGGTTTAACTAGTGGCGTGAAACGCTATTTAACGACATACACATTGTGGGCCTCGCACGTTAATTTCTCCCGATATGGTACCCGGGTATATCGGCGAATGCCCAATCGGGACTCGGCGAGCGCATGCCCGTAACTTCTACAAATAATTTCTTAGAGACACGCGGATGGTGGCTATCGATTCGTGGCGTAGCCCCCTACATCCTCTGGAAACATCAAAAAAATTATTCCTATGTAACTTTTTATGTTATGGCCAAGTCGATTTTTGGCCAAATTCTCCCCTTATCCTGGATTTTCCGGGACAAATTTTAGGCGCAGCCAAAAATGCTGATAGGCGATCGAAATGTGTTCATCTGAGGGACTCCCATGCAAAATTTCAGCCAAATCGATCGAAAATTACTCCCTTAAAACGCTAAAATCGCTAAAAACAGCTCGGAGAGCGCCCAGAGCGTGTATTTGTGACTTAAACGCATACTTGCCCATATCTATGGAAATAAATTTGCTAGGCCAATTCTTTTAAGGGGTTTAACTAGTGCGTGAAACGCTATTTAACGACATACACATTGTGGGCCTCGCACGTTAATTTCTCCCGATATGGTACCCGGGTATATCGGCGAATGCTCAATCGGGACTCGGCGAGCGCATGCCCGTAACTTCTACAAATAATTTCTTAGAGACACGCGGATGGTGGCTATCGATTCGTGGCGTAGCCCTACATCCTCTGGAAACATCAAAAAAATTATTCCTATGTAACTTTTTATGTTATGGCCAAGTCGATTTTTGGCCAAATTCTCCCCTTATCCTGGATTTTCCGGGACAAATTTTAGGCGCAGCCAAAAATGCTGATAGGCGATCGAAATGTGTTCATCTGAGGGACTCCCATGCAAAATTTCAGCCAAATCGATCGAAAATTACTCCCTTAAAACGCTAAAATCGCTAAAAACAGCTCGGAGAGCGCCCAGAGCGTGTATTTGTGACTTAAACGCATACTTGCCCATATCTATGGAAATAAATTTGCTAGGCCAATTCTTTAAGGGGTTTAACTAGTGGCGTGAAACGCTATTTAACGACATACACATTGTGGGCCTCGCACGTTAATTTCTCCCGATATGGTACCCGGGTATATCGGCGAATGCTAATCGGGACTCGGCGAGCGCATGCCCGTAACTTCTACAAATAATTTCTTAGAGACACGCGGATGGTGGCTATCGATTCGTGGCGTAGCCCTACATCCTCTGGAAACATCAAAAAAATTATTCCTATGTAACTTTTTATGTTATGGCCAAGTCGATTTTTGGCCAAATTCTCCCCTTATCCTGGATTTTCCGGGACAAATTTTAGGCGCAGCCAAAAATGCTGATAGGCGATCGAAATGTGTTCATCTGAGGGACTCCCATGCAAAATTTCAGCCAAATCGATCGAAAATTACTCCCTTAAAACGCTAAAATCGCTAAAAACAGCTCGGAGAGCGCCCAGAGCGTGTATTTGTGACTTAAACGCATACTTGCCCATATCTATGGAAATAAATTTGCTAGGCCAATTCTTTTAAGGGGTTTAACTAGTGGCGTGAAACGCTATTTAACGACATACACATTGTGGGCCTCGCACGTTAATTTCTCCCGATATGGTACCCGGGTATATCGGCGAATGCTAATCGGGACTCGGCGAGCGCATGCCCGTAACTTCTACAAATAATTTCTTAGAGACACGCGGATGGTGGCTATCGATTCGTGGCGTAGCCCTACATCCTCTGGAAACATCAAAAAAATTATTCCTATGTAACTTTTTATGTTATGGCCAAGTCGATTTTTGGCCAAATTCTCCCCTTATCCTGGATTTTCCGGGACAAATTTTAGGCGCAGCCAAAAATGCTGATAGGCGATCGAAATGTGTTCATCTGAGGGACTCCCATGCAAAATTTCAGCCAAATCGATCGAAAATTACTCCCTTAAAACGCTAAAATCGCTAAAAACAGCTCGGAGAGCGCCCAGAGCGTGTATTTGTGACTTAAACGCATACTTGCCCATATCTATAAATAAATTTGCTAGGCCAATTCTTTTAAGGGGTTTAACTAGTGGCGTGAAACGCTATTTAACGACATACACATTGTGGGCCTCGCACGTTAATTTCTCCCGATATGGTACCCGGGTATATCGGCGAATGCCCAATCGGGACTCGGCGAGCGCATGCCCGTAACTTCTACAAATAATTTCTTAGAGACACGCGGATGGTGGCTATCGATTCGTGGCGTAGCCCTACATCCTCTGGAAACATCAAAAAAATTATTCCTATGTAACTTTTTATGTTATGGCCAAGTCGATTTTTGGCCAAATTCTCCCCTTATCCTGGATTTTCCGGGACAAATTTTAGGCGCAGCCAAAAATGCTGATAGGCGATCGAAATGTGTTCATCTGAGGGACTCCCATGCAAAATTTCAGCCAAATCGATCGAAAATTACTCCCTTAAAACGCTAAAATCGCTAAAAACAGCTCGGAGAGCGCCCAGAGCGTGTATTTGTGACTTAAACGCATACTTGCCCATATCTATGGAAATAAATTTGCTAGGCCAATTCTTTTAAGGGGTTTAACTAGTGGCGTGAAACGCTATTTAACGACATACACATTGTGGGCCTCGCACGTTAATTTCTCCCGATATGGTACCCGGGTATATCGGCGAATGCCCAATCGGGACTCGGCGAGCGCATGCCCGTAACTTCTACAAATAATTTCTTAGAGACACGCGGATGGTGGCTATCGATTCGTGGCGTAGCCCTACATCCTCTGGAAACATCAAAAAAATTATTCCTATGTAACTTTTTATGTTATGGCCAAGTCGATTTTTGGCCAAATTCTCCCCTTATCCTGGATTTTCCGGGACAAATTTTAGGCGCAGCCAAAAATGCTGATAGGCGATCGAAATGTGTTCATCTGAGGGACTCCCATGCAAAATTTCAGCCAAATCGATCGAAAATTACTCCCTTAAAACGCTAAAATCGCTAAAAACAGCTCGGAGAGCGCCCAGAGCGTGTATTTTTGTACTTAAACGCATACTTGCCCATATCTATGGAAATAAATTTGCTAGGCCAATTCTTTTAAGGGGTTTTAACTAGTGGCGTGAAACGCTATTTAACGACATACACATTGTGGGCCTCGCACGTTAATTTCTCCCGATATGGTACCCGGGTATATCGGCGAATGCCCAATCGGGACTCGGCGAGCGCATGCCCGTAACTTCTACAAATAATTTCTTAGAGACACGCGGATGGTGGCTATCGATTCGTGGCGTAGCCCTACATCCTCTGGAAACATCAAAAAAATTATTCCTATGTAACTTTTTATGTTATGGCCAAGTCGATTTTTGGCCAAATTCTCCCCTTATCCTGGATTTTCCGGGACAAATTTTAGGCGCAGCCAAAAATGCTGATAGGCGATCGAAATGTGTTCATCTGAGGGACTCCCATGCAAAATTTCAGCCAAATCGATCGAAAATTACTCCCTTAAAACGCTAAAATCGCTAAAAACAGCTCGGAGAGCGCCCAGAGCGATGTATTTGTGACTTAAACGCATACTTGCCCATATCTATGGAAATAAATTTGCTAGGCCAATTCTTTTAAGGGGTTTAACTAGTGGCGTGAAACGCTATTTAACGACATACACATTGTGGGCCTCGCACGTTAATTTCTCCCGATATGGTACCCGGGTATATCGGCGAATGCCCAATCGGGACTCGGCGAGCGCATGCCCGTAACTTCTACAAATAATTTCTTAGAGACACGCGGATGGTGGCTATCGATTCGTGGCGTAGCCCTACATCCTCTGGAAACATCAAAAAAATTATTCCTATGTAACTTTTTATGTTATGGCCAAGTCGATTTTTGGCCAAATTCTCCCCTTATCCTGGATTTTCCGGGACAAATTTTAGGCGCAGCCAAAAATGCTGATAGGCGATCGAAATGTGTTCATCTGAGGGACTCCCATGCAAAATTTCAGCCAAATCGATCGAAAATTACTCCCTTAAAACGCTAAAATCGCTAAAAACAGCTCGGAGAGCCCAGAGCGTGTATTTGTGACTTAAACGCATACTTGCCCATATCTATGGAAATAAATTTGCTAGGCCAATTCTTTTAAGGGGTTTAACTAGTGGCGTGAAACGCTATTTAACGACATACACATTGTGGGCCTCGCACGTTAATTTCTCCCGATATGGTACCCGGGTATATCGGCGAATGCCCAATCGGGACTCGGCGAGCGCATGCCCGTAACTTCTACAAATAATTTTTCTTAGAGACACGCGGATGGTGGCTATCGATTCGTGGCGTAGCCCTACATCCTCTGGAAACATCAAAAAAATTATTCCTATGTAACTTTTTATGTTATGGCCAAGTCGATTTTTGGCCAAATTCTCCCCTTATCCTGGATTTTCCGGGACAAATTTTAGGCAAATTTTTTAAAATGCTGATAGGCGATCGAAATGTGTTCATCTGAGGGACTCCCATGCAAAATTTCAGCCAAATCGATCGAAAATTACTCCCTTAAAACGCTAAAATCGCTAAAAACAGCTCGGAGAGCGCCCAGAGCGTGTATTTGTGACTTAAACGCATACTTGCCCATATCTATGGAAATAAATTTGCTAGGCCAATTCTTTTAAGGGGTTTAACTAGTGGCGTGAAACGCTATTTAACGACATACACATTGTGGGCCTCGCACGTTAATTTCTCCCGATATGGTACCCGGGTATATCGGCGAATGCCCAATCGGGACTCGGCGAGCGCATGCCCGTAACTTCTACAAATAATTTCTTAGAGACACGCGGATGGTGGCTATCGATTCGTGGCGTAGCCCTACATCCTCTGGAAACATCAAAAAAAAAAATTATTCCTATGTAACTTTTTATGTTATGGCCAAGTCGATTTTTGGCCAAATTCTCCCCTTATCCTGGATTTTCCGGGACAAATTTTAGGCGCAGCCAAAAAAAATGCTGATAGGCGATCGAAATGTGTTCATCATCTGAGGGACTCCCATGCAAAATTTCAGCCAAATCGATCGAAAATTACTCCCTTAAAACGCTAAATCGCTAAAAACAGCTCGGAGAGCGCCCAGAGCGTGTATTTGTGACTTAAACGCATACTTGCCCATATCTATGGAAATAAATTTGCTAGGCCAATTCTTTTAAGGGGTTTAACTAGTGGCGTGAAACGCTATTTAACGACATACACATTGTGGGCCTCGCACGTTAATTTCTCCCGATATGGTACCCGGGTATATCGGCGAATGCCCAATCGGGACTCGGCGAGCGCATGCCCGTAACTTCTACAAATAATTTCTTAGAGACACGCGGATGGTGGCTATCGATTCGTGGCGTAGCCCTACATCCTCTGGAAACATCAAAAAAATTATTCCTATGTAACTTTTTATGTTATGGCCAAGTCGATTTTTGGCCAAATTCTCCCCTTATCCTGGATTTTCCGGGACAAATTTTAGGCGCAGCCAAAAATGCTGATAGGCGATCGAAATGTGTTCATCTGAGGGACTCCCATGCAAAATTTCAGCCAAATCGATCGAAATTACTCCCTTAAAACGCTAAAATCGCTAAAAACAGCTCGGAGAGCGCCCAGAGCGTGTATTTGTGACTTAAACGCATACTTGCCCATATCTATGGAAATAAATTTGCTAGGCCAATTCTTTTAAGGGGTTTAACTAGTGGCGTGAAACGCTATTTAACGACATACACATTGTGGGCCTCGCACGTTAATTTCTCCCGATATGGTACCCGGGTATATCGGCGAATGCCCAATCGGGACTCGGCGAGCGCATGCCCGTAACTTCTACAAATAATTTCTTAGAGACACGCGGATGGTGGCTATCGATTCGTGGCGTAGCCCTACATCCTCTGGAAACATCAAAAAAATTCCTATGTAACTTTTTTTTATGTTATGGCCAAGTCGATTTTTTTTTGCCAAATTCTCCCCTTATCCTGGATTTTCCGGGACAAATTTTAGGCGCAGCCAAAAATGCTGATAGGCGATCGAAATGTGTTCATCTGAGGGACTCCCATGCAAAATTTCCAAATCGATCGAAAATTACTCCCTTAAAACGCTAAAATCGCTAAAAACAGCTCGGAGAGCGCCCAGAGCGTGTATTTGTGACTTAAACGCATACTTGCCCATATCTATGGAAATAAATTTGCTAGGCCAATTCTTTTAAGGGGTTTAACTAGTGGCGTGAAACGCTATTTAACGACATACACATTGTGGGCCTCGCACGTTAATTTCTCCCGATATGGTACCCGGGTATATCGGCGAATGCCCAATCGGGACTCGGCGAGCGCATGCCCGTAACTTCTACAAATAATTTCTTAGAGACACGCGGATGGTGGCTATCGATTCGTGGCGTAGCCCTACATCCTCTGGAAACATCAAAAAAAAAAAATTATTCCTATGTAACTTTTTATGTTATGGCCAAGTCGATTTTTGGCCAAATTCTCCCCTTATCCTGGATTTTCCGGGACAAATTTTAGGCGCAGCCAAAAATGCTGATAGGCGATCGAAATGTGTTCATCTGAGGGACTCCCCCATGCAAAATTTCAGCCAAATCGATCGAAAATTACTCCCTTAAAACGCTAAAATCGCTAAAAACAGCTCGGAGAGCGCCCAGAGCGTGTATTTGTGACTTAAACGCATACTTGCCCATATCTATGGAAATAAATTTGCTAGGCCAATTCTTTTAAGGGGTTTAACTAGTGGCGTGAAACGCTATTTAACGACATACACATTGTGGGCCTCGCACGTTAATTTCTCCCGATATGGTACCCGGGTATATCGGCGAATGCCCAATCGGGACTCGGCGAGCGCATGCCCGTAACTTCTACAAATAATTGGACTCCCATGCAAAATTTCAGCCAAATCGATCGAAAATTACTCCCTTAAAACGCTAAAATCGCTAAAAACAGCTCGGAGAGCGCCCAGAGCGTGTATTTGTGACTTAAACGCATACTTGCCCATATCTATGGAAATAAATTTGCTAGGCCAATTCTTTTAAGGGGTTTAACTAGTGGCGTGAAACGCTATTTAACGACATACACATTGTGGGCCTCGCACGTTAATTTCTCCCGATATGGTACCCGGGTATATCGGCGAATGCCCAATCGGGACTCGGCGAGCGCATGCCCGTAACTTCTACAAATAATTTCTTAGAGACACGCGGATGGTGGCTATCGATTCGTGGCGTAGCCCTACATCCTCTGGAAACATCAAAAAAATTATTCCTATGTAACTTTTTATGTTATGGCCAAGTCGATTTTTGGCCAAATTCTCCCCTTATCCTGGATTTTCCGGGACAAATTTTAGGCGCAGCCAAAAATGCTGATAGGCGATCGAAATGTGTTCATCTGAGGGACTCCCATGCAAAATTTCAGCCAAATCGATCGAAAATTACTCCCTTAAAACGCTAAAATCGCTAAAAACAGCTCGGAGAGCGCCCAGAGCGATGTAT
>BPLQ01007043.1:38647-115449 GCA_021605075.1 Caerostris darwini | reverse complement strand
TAGGATTGTCATTTGTTGATCTGTTGCATCATTGAGTCATAATATTGTAATAAATATATTATGGTTTATAAAACAAATAAATTCCATCAATCCATCGTCCTGAAATTTCAATCTATCAACTCCACTCATTTTGCAGAAAGTTCAGAAGTTATTTTCATCATAGTTTTCTGCCAGCTTGCTAATTATTATAAGGTAGTTCAACAAAGATGGCCATTTTTAAATCCTTATCATTATTATTTGTAGAGACTACGTAAATTACTTATAATAATACTATGCTAAATATAGTGTGGTTTCTAAAACAAGTTCTCCAGTAATTTCCAGTGGCAATAGCATTCTTGTTAAGAAGAGGAGATATTTATTTACAAGAAGCCGTCACTTAAAATCGCCGGTAATTTCCACACTATTGTTGTAATAACCACAATATATTTACCACTAATGGCATAATTACAACACTATAATTACTGCAGTATTATGATTCACTTAAGTAATCTCTAAAAATAATAAACGTAACGATTTAAAATGGCCATCTTTGTTGAACCATCTTATAATAATTAGCGCTTTGGCGGAAGACTACGATGACAATAACTTGTCAATATTCAGTAAAATGAGTCGATCTTATGGATAATTGAGCCATGATATTGTAGTAAATGTATGTGGTTTATAAAACAAAGTGTTCACGAACAACAACTTCCCACCATCAGCTCAACTCATTTTGCAGACAGTTGTCATCGTAGTCCTCCGCCTACGTGCTAATTATTATAAGATGGCACAACAAAGATGCCAATTTTTAAATCTTTATCTTTATTATTTGTAGAGACGGCGTAATTGAATCATAATATTGTAGTAAATATAGATTGGTAATTACACCATTAGTGGTAAATATAGTGTGGTAATTACACCATTGGTGGTAAATATAGTGTGGTAATTACACAATTGATGGTAAATATAGTGTGGTAATTACACTAATGGTGGTAAATATAGTGTGGTAATTACACCAATAGTGTGAAAATTATCAGGGATTTTAAGTGGCGGCTTCATCTAAATAAATATCTATCTTCCTAACAAGGATGCTATGGCTACTGAAAATCACTGGAGAACTTGTTTTATAAACCACACTATATTTACTAAAATATTATGACTTAATTATGTAATTTCTAAGGATTGAAATATTGCTATCTTTACTGAACCATCTTTTAAAAATTAGCACGCTGGCAGAAGACTACGACGTCAATAACTTCTCAACTTTCTGCAAAATGAGTTGAGCTGATGGATGGAAATTACCGGAGATTTAAAGTGACGGCTTCATGTAAATAAATATCTCCTCTTCCTAACAAGGATGCTATGGCCACTTCGCTTTAAAGAAATTTTTCTTTCCCTCTCTGACGTCACTCTTTAAGTGGTTAATTATCGCTCCTGAAAATGATTATTTTATAAGGCTGCTCCGGTAATTAGTCCGGAGCATCATGATCGTCGGAGGTACTCCATTAAAAAGGTTAACTATCACTCGCTTCCATCTATAACGATACAGTTTAGAAAAAAACTCAGCAGCAAGAGAGAGTTTTAAAAGTTAATGCACACTTAAGATCAAAATACTTGCTAACTTAAATAAAACTTTCTTGGCACGTTCGTCTCTCTCTAAAAGAAAACTCCGTTCTTAATTGGATAATTTTAGTAAACAATTAATTTTAAGTGCCTCCAGGAATATCATAAAAACAATAACGGGCTAATAGACAAACATCCGTCCATTATAAGATCTAACGGTAAGCATAAAAGACGCTATCTTTTCCATAATTTGAATCATATCGTGCCTTTATTAAAATACGGTGCTTTGGTTAAAATGGAATTATTTAGTTGTTTGTGCAAAAAAAAAGTGTTTTACCGATTTAGAATGATTCAAGTAAGCAGGAATTGTTTGTTTAATATCATGCAAATTTCTGGTCATTATTAAATTATTCTGGTCGTTATTCGACAGGAAAAATAAGTTTCCTAATAGTTTCGTATTAGATTTTAATTTGATTTGTGTTTCACGTTAATTTAATGCTGTTTTTAATAATGACCAGAAGTATTGCAGAATTTTAAGCTCATCATAAAATAGATTCTAAGAGAAAAGTATCTTAGATATTCAATGTTTTTTTTTTTTATTTATTGAAGCATTAAAAGCTGTTTAATTTCTTTGTTTTCTTTGCATTTCTTCAAACCAATAACATTCAGGAAACAGTTTAGTTATTATGGTTAGAAAAATCTTTTTTTTGTTCTTTTGAAACTCTATTTTAATCAAACTTTTGTAAATTGATGATGCTCGTTTGCGAAATAATATGAAAAAGATTCTCCAACTACTGAAATACTCTTTGTCATTATTTAAATGTTATGTAAAATATTACGTTCATTTTTAGAAAACTCTAGTGAAGTAATATGACAGAATGTATAATCATTCTCGCACCTATAGTTAGACTGCCTGCATTGATAGTAGGTTGTCTAGATGTAGATAGTTAGTCTACCTGTATGTCGAAAGTTTGACTGCGTCGATAATTAAGCTCCCAATATTTCGATTCGTTAGACTGCCAGTATATTGGTAGTTAGGCTATTTGCATGTCTATAGTTAGAGTGTATCGATAAATTGTAAGTCGATATTTAGGCTACTTATATATATTGATAGCTATGCAGTTTATATGTCGATAGTTATGCTTTATCAATAGTTAGTTTACTTCTATGCCGAAAGTTAGGCTGCATCAATAATTAAGTTGACAGTATATCCATGGTTAGACTACCTGTATGTCGATAGTTATGCCAAATAGGTAATGAGAATGAATCTATGTCCATAGTTAGTTTACATCGATAATTCCGCTGCCTATGTGTCAAAAATTATGCTGTCTGTATGTCAATAGTTAAGTTGCATTTTTATCGACTGTAATGCTGCCTATATGTCGATAGTTGGTGGCCTGTATGCCTGCTGCATCGATAATTAATTTCCTTTATGTTGAAATAATAGTTGACAGACTTTCTACAAATTGAGTTGAGCTGATGGAGGGACATTACTGTAGAATTTGTTTTATAAATCACACTATATTTACTACAATATTATGACTTATTTACGTAGTCTCTACAAATATTAATGATAAAGATTTAAAAATGGCCTTCTCTGTTGAGTCATCTTATAATAATTAGCAGGCTGGCCGAAGACTACGATGACAATAACTTCTCAACTTTCTGCAAAATGAGTTGGGCTGATGGATGGAAATTAGCGGAGATATTAAGTGACGGCTTCATGTAAATAAATATCTCCTCTTCCTAACAAGGATGCTATGGCCACTTCGCTTTAAATAAATTTTTCTTTCCCTCTCTGACGTCACTCTTTAAGTGGTTAATTACCGCTCCCGAAAATGATTATTTTATGAGGCCGCTCCGGTAATTAGTCCCGGAGCATCATGATCGTTCGAGGTACTCCATTAAAAAGGTTAACTATCACTCGCTTCCATCTATAACGATGCAGTTTAGAAAAAACCCAGCAGCAAGAGAGAGTTTTAAAAGTTAATGCACACTTAAGATGAAGATACTTGCTAACTTAAATAAAACTTTCTTGGCACGTTCGTCTCTCTCTAAAAGAAAACTCCGTTCTTAATTGGATAATTTTAGTAAACAATTAATTTTAAGTGCCTCCAGAAATACCAGAAATACAATAACGGGCTAATAGACAACCATCCGTCGGTTACGAGATCTAATGGTATGGACAAAAGATACTATCTTTTCCATAATTTGCTCATATCGTGCCTTTATTAAAATAGGGTGCTTTGGTTAAAATGGAATTATTTAGTTGTTTGTGTCAAAAAAAAATATTTTACCGATTTAGAATGATTCAACTAAGTAGGAATTATTTGTTTAATATTATGCAAATTTTTAGTCATTTTTATTTTTTTCATAAAAAATAAGTTTCACAGTAGTTTTGACTTAGATTTGAATTTGTTTTGTGCTTTATATTATTTAATGTTGTTTTTAATAATGACCAAAAGTATTGCAGAATTCGAAGCTCATCATAAAATTGATTCTAGGAGAAATTCTAGAGATTCTAGAGAAATGCATCGTAAATATTTAACTTTTTTTATTTATTGAAACATCAAAAGCTGCTTAATTTGTTAGATTTCTTTGAATTTCTTCAAAACATTAACGTTCAGGAAACAGTTTAGTTTCATTTAATATGGTTTGAATAATCTTTCTTCTGTTCTTCTGAAACTCTGCTTTAATCAAGCTTTTGTAAATTTATGATGCACGTTTAAAAATTATACGAAGAAGTTTGACGAACTATTTAAATACTCTGTTATTCTTTTAATGTTATATAAAATATTGCATTCATTTTCAGAAAACTCTAATGAATTAATATGATGGCATGTAAAATCCTTCTCTCATTGATAGCTAATCTGCCTGCATAGACAGTTAGGCTATCAATGTGTCGATAGTTAGGCGCTCTGTATGTTGAAGTTAAGGCTGCATCTATAATTAGGCTGCTGGTATGTCGATTGGTTAGATTGACACTGTCGATAGTTATGCCTGTATGTTCTATGTTAATACTTAGGGTGCATCAATAAATAGTATGTCGATAGTTAGGCCATCTGTATGTCTATAGTTAGGGTTTATCTATAAATTCTGTCTATAGTTAGGTTGCTTATATATATTGATAGTTATGCAGTCTATATGTCGATAGGTAGAGTGCATCGATAAATAATATGTCGATAGTCTGTCTATATATAGATAGTTAAGCGGTCTAGATGTTGATAGGTATGCTGCATCAATACTTAGCGTACCTGTATGCCGAAAGTTAGGCTGCATCAATAATTAAGTTGCCAATATAGATTACCTATATGTTGATAGTTATGTCATATAGGTAATTAGACTGCCTCAATGTCCATAGTTTCGATAGTTAGTATGTCGATAGTTAGGCGACCTGTATGCCGATAATTATGTTGTATCAATAATTAAGTTTCCGGTATGTTGAAATAATATTTGATAGACTTTCTGCAAAATGAGTTGACTTGATGGAGGGACATTACTGGAGAATTTGTTTTATAAATCATACTATATTTGCTACAATATTATGACTCAATTATGTAGTCTCTACAAATAATAATTATAAGGATTTAAAAATGGCCATATTTGTTGACCCATCTTATAATATTTAGCACGCTGGCAGAATACTGTGACGATAATAACTTCTCAACTTTCTGCAAAATGATCTGAGCTGATGGATGGAAATTTCCGGACATTTTAAGTGACGGCTTCATGTAAATAAACATCTCCTCTTCCTAACAAGGACGCTATGGCTACTTCGCTTTAAAGAAATTTTTCTTTCCCTCTCTGACGTCACTCTTTAAGTGGTTAATTACCGCTCCTGAAAATGATTATTTTTCAATAAACGATGCTTTTCTCTTAGATTCTGTTTTACACTAAGCTTATAATTCTGCAGTACTTCAGATCATTATTATAAACAACATTAAGTAAAGTGAAACACAAATCAAATTAAAATCAAAAACAAAACTACTGTGAAACTTATTTTTTATGTCGAATAATGATCAGTATAATTTAATGATGACTAAGAAATGTGCATGATATCAAACAAATAATTCCTACTTAGTTGAATCCTTCTAAATCGGTAAAACATTTTTTTTTACACAAACAACTAAATAATTCCATTTTAATTAAAGCACCCTATTTTAATAAAGGCACGATATGAGCAAATTATGGAAAAGATAGCATCTTTTATGCTTACCATTAGATCTCGTAACGGACGGATGGTTGTCTATTAACCCGTTATTGTATTTATGGTATTCCTGGAGGCACTTAAAATTAATTGTTTACTAAAATTATCCAATTAAGAAAGGAGTTTTCTTTTAGAGAGAGATGAACGTGCCAAGAAAGTTTTATTTAAGTTAGCGAGTATCTTCATCTTAAGTGTGCATTAACTTTTAAAACTCTCTCTTGCTGCTGGAGTTTTTTTCTAAACTGTATCGTTATAGATGGAAGCGAGTGATAGTTAACCTTTTTAATGGAGTACCTCGACCATCATGATGCTCCGGGACTAATTACCGGAGCAGCCTCATGAAATAATCATTTTCGGGAGAGGTAATTAACCACTTAAAGAGTGACGTCAGAGAGGGAAAGAAAAATTTCTTTAAAGCGAAGTGGCCCCAGCATCCTTGTTAGTAAGAGGAGATATTTAGTTACATGAAGCCGTCACTTTAAATCTTCGGTAATTTCCATCCATCAGCTCAACTCATTTTGCAGAATGGTGAGAAGTTATTGTTGTCGTAGTCTTCTGCCAGCGTGCTAATTGTTATAAGATGGCCCAGAAAAGATAGCCGTTTTTCAATTCTTAGAAATTGCATGATTAATTCATAATATTGCAATAAATATAGTTTGGTTTATAAAACAAGTTCCCCAGTAATTTCTAGTAGCCATAGCATCCTTGTTAGGAAGAGGAGATATTTATTTAGAAGAAGTCGCCACTTAAAATCCCTGATAATTTTCACACTATTAGTGTAATTACCACACTATATTTACTGCAATATTAGGATTCAATTACACAGTTTCTATAAATAATAATTATAAGAATTTATAAATGGCCATCTTTGCTGAAACATTGTTGTTAATATTTCCATCCATCAGCTCAACTCACTTTGCAGGGAGTTGAGAAGTTATTGTCATCGTAGTCTTCTGCCAGATAGCTGATTATTATAAGATGACTCAGCAAAGATAACCATTTTTAAATCCTTATCATCATTACTTGTAGAAACTACGTAAATGAGTCATAATATTGTAATAAATATAGTGTGGTTTATAAAACATGTCCTTCAGTATTTTTCTTCCATCAGTTTAGTTCATTTTGCAGAAAGCTGAGAAATCTTCTGTCAGCTTTCTATTTATTAGAAGAAGAGAAGAAGAGGATTAAAAACGGATGGTCATATCAAAATAATTATCTTTGTCATTTGTAGAAACTGCATAATTGAGTAATGATATTGTAGTAAATGTAATGTGGTATATAAAACAAAGAATCTAATAATTTCCATCCATCAGCTTAACTCATTTTGCAGAAAATTGAGACGAATAGTCTTCTGGTAGAAGTTATTGTCATCTTATGCTTCTGCCAGCATTCTAATTATTATAAGTTGGCCATTTTTGAAACCTTATCATTGTTATTTGTAGAATTGTGATTTGTTGATCTGTTGCGTCATTGAGTCATAATATTGTAGTAAATATAATATTGCTTATAAAACAAGTAAATTCCATCAGTCCATCGTCCTGAAATTTCCAATCTATCAAGAATACTCATTTTGCAGAAAGTTGAGAAGTTATTGTCATCGTAGTTGTCTAACAGCTTGTTAATTATTATAAGGTAGCTAAAAAAAATATGGCCATTTTTAAATCCTTATCATTATTATTTGTAGAGACTACGTAAATGACTTATAATACTATACTTTGGCAAATATAGTGTGGTTTCTAAAACAAGTTCTCCAGTAATTTCCAATGGCAATAGCATTTTTGTTAAGAAGATATATATGTATTTACAAGAAACCGTCACTTAAAACCGCCAGTAATTTCCGCACTATTGTTGTAATTACCACAATATATTAACCACTAATGGTATAATTACCACACTGTAATTACTGCAATATTATGATTCACTTAAGTAAGCTCTACAAATAATAATGCCAAGGATTTATAAATGGCCATCTTTGTTGAACCATCTTACAATAATTAGACCGCTGGCGGAAGACTACGATGACAATAACTTGTCAACATTCTGTAAAATGAGTCGAGCTGATGGATAATTGAGCCATAATATTGTAGTAAATGTATGTGGTTTATAAAACAAAGTGTTCTCGAACAACAACTTCCCACCATCAGATCAACTCATTTTGCAGACAGTTGTCATCGTAGTCCTCCGCCTGCGTGCTAATTATTATAAGATGACTCAAAAAAGATGCCAGTTTTTAAATCTTTATCTTTATTATTTGTAGAGACTGCGTACTTGAATCATAATATTGTAGTAAATATAGATTGGTAATTACACCATTAGTGGAAAATATAGTGTGGTAATTACACTATTGGTGGTAAATATAGTGTGGTAATTACACCATTGGTAGTAAATATAGTGTGGTAATTACACAATTGGTGGTAAATATAGTGTGGTAATTACACCAATAGTGTGAAAATTATCAGGGATTTTAAGTGGCGGCTTCATTTAAATAAATATCTTCTTTTCCTAACTAGGATGCTATGGCTACTGAAAATCATTGGAAAACTTGTTTTATAAACCACACTATATTTACTAAAATATTATGACTTAATTATGTAATTTCTAAAGATTGAAATATTGCTATCTTTTCTGGACCATCTTTTAATAATTAGCACGCTGGCAGAAGCCTACGGCGTCAATAACTTCTCAACTTTCTGCAAAATGAGTTGAGCTGATGCATGGAAATTACCGGATATTTTAAGTGACGGCTTGATGTAAATAAATATCTCCTCTTCCTAACAAGGATGCTATGGCCACTTCGCTTTAAAGAAATTTTTCTTTCCCTCTCTGACGTCAATCTCTTTAAGTGGTTAATTACCGCTCCTGAAAATGATTATTTTATGAGGCCGCTCCGGTAATTAGTCCCGGAGCATCATGATCGTTCGAGGTACTCCATTAAAAAGGTTAACTATCACTCGCTTCCATCTACAACGATACAGTTTAGAAAAAAAAAACCAGCAGCAAGAGAGAGTTTTAAAAGTTAATGCACACTTAAGATGAAGATACTTGCTAACTTAAATAAAACTTTCTTGGCACGTTCATCTCTTTCTAAAAGAAAACTCCGTTCTTAATTGGATAATTTTAGTAAACAATTAATTTTAAGTTCCTCCAGGAATACCATAAATACAATAACGGGTTAATAGACAACCATCCGTTCGTTACGAGATCTAATGGTATGCATATAAAAGATTCCATAATTTGCTCATATCGTGCCTTTATTAAAATAGAGTGCTTTGGTTAAAATGGAATTATTTAGTTGGTGGTGTAAAAAAAAATGTTCTACCGATTTAGAATGATCAACTAAGTAGGAATTATTTGTTTAATATCATGCAAATTTCTAGTCATTATTAAATTATTCTGGTCGTCATTCGACGTAAAAAATAAGTTTCACGTTAGTTTTGTATTAGATTTTAATTTGATTTGTGTTTCATATTATTTAATGGGTTTTTTAATAATGATCAGAAGTATTACAGAATTTTAAGCTCATCATAAAATAAATTTTGAGAGAAATGCATCGTTAATATTCATTGTTTTCTTATTTATTGGAACATTAAAAGCTGCTTAATTTGTTTGTTTCCGATACATTTCTTCAAAACAATAACGTTCAAGAAACAGTTTAGTTTAGTTTAAATATGGTTATAATAATCTTTCTTCTGTTCTTTTGAAATTCTGTTTTAATCAAACTTTTGTTAATTTATGATACTTGGTTACAAAATAATATGAACAAGATTGGTAAACTATTAAACTTATTATTATTACTCAATTTCGTTACTTTGTACTTCAATTCAGTACTCTCAAAGTGGTTTATGTAATTACTTTTCAACTAAACATAAAGCTGGACTCGCCACTCTGTAGTATTGTGCACCGCTAGCATGCAATAGATCTTTAAGGTTCGAATCATCTGGCGGGATCCAGTTCTACAGAAATGAGAAGAACTAATGATGATTATGATCACGAGAATAAAGCGTTTCGTATCAATAATCTAGCTGGTAGGAATTTTCCAGGTTATCTAACATAAGTCCTACAAAGCTTCCAGGAGAGGAATGGTTTTTCCCTCATTGCCTGTAGGTGGACTTTTAGTGTCTTTCGTAAGTGGAACATGAAGCCCATCGATGAATAACAATTAAAAAGATATGATTTCATTACTTATTTAGGTAAAACAACGCGCTATGGACCTGATGGTGGAGTGGCTAGCGCTCTGGTAGCAACACCAGAGTACGTTTTCGAGTTCCAGCTGTGCCAAGGATGTTTGTAGTAGTTAGTAACCCACTTTAAACCATTGGTGCCGGTCTAATGCAATCGTAGAGCATTGTAGTAGTAGTGTTACTTGCGTCCGTAGCCTATCTTGAAGCTATACGTGCCCCCTGAATAGTGCTAAATGAGTAACAGCGTGCTACCCTTGCTTATGGCATAAAGATAACTGTCTCTGTATTAGCAACTGCATTAGAACAACAACTTTTCAACTATACATAATGCTGGATTCGCCACTTGGTGGTAATGTGCACTGTTAGCATACAATAGCTCTTTGATTCCAATAATCTGGAGGGTTCCAGAACTACAGAACCGAGGAAAATCGACGACGATTGTGACTGTGAGTTTAAAGCGTTTCGCATTAATATGCAAGCTAGTAGGAATTTTCCAGGTTTTCTCCGATAAGTCTTGCAAAGTCTTTTTTTTCTAATCCAGCTGTCAAACAGTTTTAAGACATCGAAGACAACTGTCTAAGTTGTCTTCGATGTCTTAACGCAAGCGCTGCACAGATGTTACTCACTTAGCACTACCCAGGAGGTGCGTGTAGCTTGAATATAACAATGCACCCACAAAGCTCTACGATCATTTTAGACCGGGGATTTATGGTTTAAAGTGGATTCCGAACCCCGACAATGGCACAGCCGGGACTCGAACCCACAACTTGTGGTACCGCGCGACAGCCACTCAGCCATTCAGGCCCTGTCTTGCAAAGTTGAAATAGAGGGATAGTTTCCTTCATTGCCTTTCTGTGGACTGTTAGTGCATACGCAAGTGGAACAAGAGCCCCGTCTCGACCACTAAAATTACTAGTAAATAACCACTAAAAATATATAATTTCCTTACTTATTTAGGTATATACGATGGCATCACCCAAAGTGTTTCAAAACAGCTTACAAACGACCCGATATCAAGGTGACAGGCAGCGCCATCTATCGTCAGGAAGAAGGGACACAGATGAAGAGCTATTGATTAACTTCGGGACCTAATTAGAAATGTTAGGCCAAGAAAAGGCTCTCGTTAAAATGCGAAACTGTCAACACCGGCTGCGGCGGCACTTCTCCAAAATTATTTTGACAGCGATCCAACTCGAAAGGGCCGGCCTCTTTTTTACCCTTCCCGTCTTGGCCCCTTTTTTACCCCTCTACACCGGGCGATAGGGTGTAATTTTCGAGTAATAATGAAGTAATTAATTTTCCGAGTGCGGAGTAATTAGAAAGGATTTGCCAGAGCGAATGTGTCCGAAGGAGGAGTTTTTAATTCCTTGATAAATGGCTGTCTGGCCGAATCTGAAGAATCTTTTTATAAAACAGAGGCACAACAAGGACACATAAGTTTGGACGGGAAATATTTAATGATATAGAAGATTTAAAAGAAACTTTTGACGTATGGCAGCAGTATTTTCTACATATACAAAAACAAGCACATTAAAAAAATTATTTTTGTATCAATTTAATAGCACAGGACAGATTTCTATAGATATTCTTATAAATAAAGGAAGAATATTTAAGAAAGTGGGGCCTGATGGCCGAGTTGCTTTCACTCTGGCCTCAGTGCCACGGGGTTCGAGTCTCGGCGGTTAACAATGGTTCGGAATCCACTTTAAGTCGTAGCTCAACGCTCTACAGCCGTATTAGCCTCCCTGTCTGATATGACCATAGAGTGTTGGACGTAGCTCTGACAATCCTACCCCGTAAAAAGAAAACATCTCTCGTCTCGAAATCTGCCAGTAGGCAGATAGCCTTGGCCCAACCTGGCTCTGTTGCACCACTGACGATGATGATGATGAGTTTGGATTTCAACCATGGTATTGATAAATGTGGGATTTATTTGTCTGGTAATCACCAGATAGCGACACCTTAAGGTCGCTTGTCTTTGGCAGAGCTGTTTACAACGTGGGGGTGTATTGAACCTTGAACTCTGACCCCACGAGAGGGGAGCGGGTCCCCGTGGATGAGAGAAGAAAGCCCCGCAGATGGACACGGAAGAGACGGCTGGCAGGAACGCTAGCTGGAGAAGAATGGATGGGACGCTGCGTCAAGCAGCGAGAGAATGGACGGTGCTGTCCTTTAATTAATTGTTAATGTAAATATCATTGTAAATTATAGAACCAAATAAATGGTTTTATTTAAAGAAGCGCAGGACTTTTATTGTGTCTGTCAAATCCCCTAGATACCTACTGCAAAACTGTAGGTTCGACCGGAATGAATCAGTTGAAACCGGTATAACCCTACATAAATTGGGGTTTCGGCCGGGATGCGTCTTTTGCAAGCGGCTAAAACCTACATAAATAAAGTGTTGGATTTCGGGAATGAGAGGACGCAATACCGACAAGGAAAATGGAACCAGAAACTTCTGTTTCTATATGAAAATGAGAACCATAAATAAGTAGGCCTGTTGTAACTAATCCCCCTGGTGCAGGAAAGTCTACACCAGGTCCTATAGACCCATTCGCTGGCGACTGGTCCGTAGCTCCATGGCTGAGAGTAATATGCAGCTTCACTTTAGCGAAGAACCACGAGGGCTGAAGACTGACTAAACCTCAAGACAACGCTCTACGATCAAATTAAACCTATACCTACGGTTTAAAATGGATTTCGAACCACTACAAACATCTATGGTACACTGGCACTCGAACCCGAAACCTGTGGCAAAAAGCGCCAGACACTCGGTAATTTAGACCCTAACGAGTAACACTACCCCCACAAAACTCTACGATAATATTAGACCGGGACCTATGGTTTAAAGTGGATTCCGAACATCTACAGACATCCATGGCACAGCCGGGACTCGAACCAGAAACATGTGGTACCGAGGGGCTGAGCACTAGCCACTCGGCCATCAGGCTCCTGTCATATTAGACTGGAATCTACCGCTTAAAGTGGATTCCGAACAACTCCAAAGATCCCTGGCACCGTCTGGCCTCGAATCCTAAACGTCAGAAGCTAGTCGCTAGGCCATCAGGCCCTCGTGACAGTAATAGGTACAATAAATCTGCAGATAGGAAAATGTTCTTTTTGGGTTCAAACAAGATAAATGGCTGTCTGTTCGAATCTGAAGAATCTTTTTATAAAACATTCGTTACAGAGGCATAACAAGGACACAAAGTTTGGACGGAAAATGTTTAATGATATAGAAGATATGTTACTTGATAAATGGCAAACAAGATAAATCGCCGATACGGGAAAGTATTAAAATAGCGGGAGATTTAAAAAAACTTTTGACTGAGGGCAGCAGTATTTTCTACATATACAAAAACAAACACATTAAAAAATCATTTTTGTATCAATTTAATACTACTACTACAGCACACCACATCACTGTGCCTAGAGCTGAGTTGCCCCTATACAGTTTGGGAATGATGTGGGTGACTGAAGTCTGATTGGGCTCTGTGGCGCTCTATGATCATATGAAACCGATATATGAATATTTTATTTAAATTGAAAAATAAATTGTGCAAAACATAGGGTTAACAAATTAAATATTAGTTTGGTGTGTTTCTCTATGGTCCTTTTCTGCACACTTTGGACTTATTAGACCGAGACCTGCAGTTCAACGTGTTTTCCGAACCTCTACAAATATCCATAACACGCCGGGACTCGAACGCGAAGTCTGTGGTACCTAGCGCTGTCCTGTGCTATTAAGTTGATACGGGACTTGATGGTTGAATGCCCAGGGCTGTTCCACACGGTGCCATATATATATATATATATGATATACTTAATAAAATTCATAAATACATACTAACAGCTCATCGTTGGGTTATGAAGAAAAGATATTGTTTTCCAATAGGACTTTTAAGGTTAAGTGTTCCAAATTTGAGTGTCGTATGGGGAAACGCAGAAAACGTCCACCAGGCAGTTTGACTGTGGATTAAAGACGGTTTCCCATGGATTACCACAATCGACATCGAGTCTCTCCGTTTCTAAAATCAGTGACTGCAATGGACAACATCAACGGATTCAAATTGAATCCCCTACGTGCTAAATTCGAGGGTAGCAACTAATCTTCTGGCCATGCTTAAATGAGCATAAGTAGTTTTTTCTACTAAATCATTGCTTAAAATTATACTTTCTTCAAAAACAGTTAAATCTATTAAAATCAGAAATAACTTTACAAAAGTAAATAAATCTTTTTATTTCGAAGAAAAAAATAATCGATCCTGTAAATTTTTTTTTTCTTACAATTGCAGAATTCAAATCTTTAAACATCTTTATGCTATTTTTTTAAAAAGAATATTACTTTCGAAGGGAATAAAATGCTGAATTAATTTTTTTACGTACCATTTCCATTCAATTCTCACAGGAATAAATTTCTGTAATCATCCGAATTAAATCTGATTTTAATTCATTGACTTTCCACGGTTAAAAATTTTCAAAATGTTTTTTTCCCTTTTTTCTCCCTATTTGTTTCCCTTTTTATTCCCTATTTTTTTCCCTTGGGGATCTTAGAATACGGTGATCGGTTCCGGTTTATCGGCCGGAAGCAGGCAAAACCCATTTGCACCAGATCAATGTGCTTGTCTCGTATCGACTCGAGAAGGGAAACTTCTCTTGTTTCTAAAAAAGAATTCCCGTAGAATGTTATTTGCATTCAAACGTTTAATGCTCTCATTTGTCCTTGAGATACGAGTGTCTCAATATACGAGTTTTTTAAATACGAGTGAGGGTCGATTAATTACCTTGAGAACCGAGCCTGCTGATCCCAGTCTAATATAGTTGAACATTGGGTGTACGGCTGATAACTACCCCAAGGATGGGCAAACTACGGCCCGCGGGTCAACTCCGTCCCGCCGGTAGGTTCTATCCGGCCTGCGGTTAGAATTTTAATTTACCGGTCCAAGGCAAATTAAAAGAAACATATATTTATATAATATATATCCATCTTCTTTTCTACTTTGATTAAATATTATTTGTTTTCTGCCTTTTTTTCAAAGGACTGATTATCTTTTTACTTTCTATTTTTTGTTCCACAAAGCATAAATCGACGGAAATAGCAAGCGCAGAACAGCTTCCAATGGTTAAAAGTGTTAAAAGCGGAAGTTCTTTGTTAGTTACAGCCGTAGATTGGCACCAACAAGCGTTATCTCTTTTTTCGGGAAGCAGACATATGGGAATCCAATATAGGAGAATTAGACCTCACATGTGGCAGACTGCGTATTTTAAGCTCCAGCCAGCGGCCTTTTCTTTTGGCGCGTATGTTTTGACATATGGCACCATTGTGAATAGTGGTGAAATTATTAAAAGTATAGCGTAGCTAGTGCTTGTTTGGGTTATTCGTAAAATATTTCAAAAATAAGGTATACATATATTATTGGTTAATAATATAAATATTATGGTAATAAAAAAGGGTTATTAATATTAAAATATTTTTAAAATTTTAGAAATTTATCTTGGTCCGCCAAACTTTTTTTTCTTCGATTTTTGTTTTGGCCCTCATCCGAAAACGTTTGCCCTTCCCTGCTCTACCTCATTAAAAGAAAACGTCTCATTTTTCGGAGTCTGCCTGTAGTCAGACGCTCTTGGCCATTATGAGGCTGTTGCGCCATTGAAGAAGAAGATTGGTTTGGCTTGTCGCTCTACGGTCATTTTATGCACACTTTGAGCTAATTAGATCGGGACCTACAGTTAATATAGATTCTGAACCACTCACAAACATCTAGGCCACCTCCAGGGTTCGAACCTGAAGGCTGTGGAACCAAAGGCAAGAATTCTAGCCAATTGACCATCAGGTTTACTCAACTGTTCCAGGTAGGCGAAATGTAACACAAGTCTTTATCTATATGCTATATGTCTTCTTGTATATGTATCCTTTCGCCTGATGGCCAAGTGGCTAGATCTCTAGTGCTCAATACCACAAGGTTCAAATCCCGGTGCCATGGATCGTTTGACATGTCGCATTACTGTAATTTTGTGCACACTTAAGACTAATTAGACCGGCACCAGCAGTTTAACGTTGATTCCGAACCACTCACAACCATCCTTGCCAACTCCAGAATCCTCTATAAGTTTCAAAACATGTTTATTTATGTTTATTAAATCATGTTTTCTATAATTTTCGAAACAAAAACCAAGGCATGAAGATCCAGAGGGAAAGGCCCAAGTATTAACAACACTGATTCCAGTGATGTACGCCCATAGGTCGAAGTGGCCTCCATTTAAAAACAAAAACATTATGTTTGGTTATCTATAATATATCTTCTTCAATCATGAATGCTTTGGACAATCATAAATGCTTTCGGACATCTACAGAAAAATAGGTTGTTAGGTTTTTGGCTCAAATTGGGCCCACGCATTGCCATTCCAGCGAACAAAATACCACTGCTTGAACGTCTTTTGTTTGTTTGTTTTTCTTCCTAGGCTAACCATATCTACTTGTTCCACCAGAGAATTAGTATTTAGAAACAAACACACTCTGTTTCTTGTATAACTTGGTCATCTATAATAAATCACCTTCGATCATAAATGCTTTGGACAGACGAGAAATAAATCATTGTCCAAGTAGTTAACATCTACAGAAAAATTGGTTGTTCGAACTGAGCCCACGCGTTGCCATTGCCGCGTTGCAAATACCACTACTTTAACGTCTTTTGTTTCTTTTTTTATTCCTAGGTCAGCCATCTCTACTTGTTCCATCAGAGAATTAGCCGACCAAAGAATAAACAAGATTTTCTATAATCTTTGGAAGAAAAAATCAAGAAATGAAGATTCAGGTGGTGGGGAAGCCCTGACATTTTCCTGTCAGCCCTGAATCCAGTAACGTACGCCCACAGGTCGAAGTGGCCAGCATTTGAAAACAAAAACACTATGTTTCCTATTTAACTTGGTCATCTATAATAGATCTTCTTCGATCATAAATGCTTTGGACAGACGAGAAATAAATCATTGTCCAAATAGATAACATCTACGTTTTCTTGTTCGAATTGGGCCGACGCGTTGCCATTCCTGCGAACAAAATAGCACTACTTGAATATATTTTTTCTTCCCTGGCCAACCATCTCTACTTGTTCCACCAGAGAATTAGCCGACCAAAGAATAAACAAGATTTTCTATAATTTTTGGATAAAAAACCAAGACATGAAGACCCATGAGGGGAAACCCAAGTATGGACAGCCCTGATTCCAGTGACGTACGCCCACAGGTCGAAGTGGCCGGCATTTAAAACAAAAACAGTCTGCCTTCTGTTTTACTTGGTCATCTATAATAGATCTTCTTCGATCATAAATACTTTGGACAGACAAAAAATAAATCATTGTCCGAGTAGATTACATCTACAGAAAAATAGGTTGCTCGAATTGGGCCCACGCGTTGCCATTCCCGCGAACAAAATACCACTACTTGAATAGATCTTTTTTCTTACCAGGCCAACCATCTCTACTTGTTCCACCAGAGAATTAGCCGACCCAAGAATAAATCAGCATCGGACGAATCCCCTGTGATGCCTCCTTTATTTACGACTGCTTGTTGGAACGTCCTGATGACGTAATCATGTCGTCGTCGGCCGATCCGAGTCCCCGGGGGATTGGCGAGTCCAGGAAAAAGATTAAGACGCCCCCTCTAATGGACAGGCCGCTTTTGGCGGGCGATGGATGGTTCTGAGGCGGAAATTTATCACCGATCCAGCTTGGCGAGAAACGATGGCCCGATTAGGGGATGCCATGTTGTTGTTCTGAAAAGATCCCTTTTCCGTTGTTTCTTCCTCCCGTTCTAAACAAAAGAATCGACTCTCAATAGACTTTTTACACGTCGTTTTTCAGTGAAAATAAAATTGTCTCGACAAATGGGTCAAGGATTGCCAATAAGTCATTCCAGGAGAGATTTTTAGAGTATCTGCTAATTTGCTTTCAGATAACGCCCATCATTACCTTTGTTAGTTAAATAAACTATGTTTTTTATGTTGAAAATATTTTTGTATGCTGAAAAGAGAAAAAAATAGGACTTTTAACCCGATTCACAATTTATTCATGAATTTAGTAATAAGGTTTAAATGAAAGCACATTTATTGATGAGTATATAGTTCAATTTATTTTCACTTATATTGTATATGAACACATAGTTCAATTCATGTTCACTCATGAATGTTGAAATGAAGTATAGGTTAACTTCTATTGCAAATGAACATATAATTCAAGTCATGTTCTTTTGTGCTGTAGGCAAACATATAGTTCAATTCATATTCCCTTGTATTGCAGATTAACATATAGTTCAATTTCACATTTACTTAGATTAAAAATGAACATATAGTTCCATTCATATTCACTTAGATTAAAAATGAACATATAGTTCCATTCATATTCACTTAGATTAAAAATGAACATATAGTTCCATTCATATTTACTTAGATTAAAAATGAACATATAGTTCCATTCATATTCACTTAGATTAAAAATGAACATATAGTTCCATTCATATTCACTTAGATTACAGTACAGATATATATATTAGATTACAGATATACTTCAATTTATGCTCACTTATATTGCAGATGGAACATATCGTTTATTTCATGTTTACTTGTGTTGCAGATGATCATATAGTTCGATTCAGATTAACTTGGGTTGCAGATGAATATTTAGTTCGATTCATAATCACATATTTTACAGATGAACATATAGTTCAGTTCGTGCTCCCTTGTATTGCAGATGAACATATAGTTTATTTCAGGTTAACTTGTATTGCAGATGAACATATAGGTCAATTCATATTCACTGTTAACGAAGAACTGCAGTTCATTCACTGTATTGCTAACGAAAATATAGTTCAATTCTTGTTCACTTGTATTGAAGAAGAATATATAATTCAATTCATATTGCAGATGAGCATATGGTTCTTGTATTGAAGAAGAATATATAATTCATTCATATTGCAGATGAGCATATGGTTCGATTCATGCTCAATTGCAATCCAACAATCGATCAATCAATCCAACCAGCAACATTCATTTTAATTCTTCTGACATGCCTAATAGAAACGACACTTTCCTCTATTATTCCTATAGTCAGGGAAAAGGAATTCTAATGTTGTGCATCATTGCAAAACTTCGTCATACATTCAATTTGATTCGCTTCAGTATACACTGAAGTGACAAAAGTCATGGGATACCTCTTAATATCGTGTCGGCCCTCCTTTCGCCCGGCGAAGTGCAGCAACTCGACGTGGCATGGACTCAACAAGTCGTTGGAAGTCTTCTGCAGGAATATTGAGCCATGCTGTCTCGATAGACGTCCATAATTGTGAAAGCGTTGATGGTGCAGGATTTTGGGCACGAACAGACCTCTCGATGATGTCCCATAAATGCTCGATGGGATTCATGTCGGGCGATCTAGGTGGCCAGATCATTCGTTGGAATTGTCCAGAATGTTCTTCAAACCAATCGCGAACAGTTGTGGCCCGGTGACATGGCGCATTGTCATCCATAAAAATCCCAACGTTGTTTGGGTACATGAAGTCCATGAATGGCTGCAAGTGATCTCCAAGTAGCTGAACATAAGCATTTCCAGTCAATGGTCAGTCCAGTCGCACCAGAGGACCAAGTCCATGCCATGAAAAAACAGCCCATACCATTACGGAGCCACCACCAGCTTGAACAGTGCCTTGCTGACAGTTTGGGCCCATGGCTTCGTGGGGTCTGCGCCACACTCGAACCCTACCATCAGCTCTTACCAACTGAAATCGTGACTCATCGGACCAGGCCACGGTTTTCCATTCATCTAGGGACCAACCGATATGCTCACGTGCCCACGAGAGTCGCTGCAAGCGATGTCGTTCTGTCAGTAAAGGCACTCGAGTCGGTCTTCTGCTGGAATAGCCCAAGAAAGCCAAATTTCTCCGCACAGTTCTAACAGACAAGTCCCTTGTACGTCCCACATTGATTTCTGCGGTTATTTGACGCAGTGTTGCTTGTCTGTTAGAATTTAGGGCTCTTTGCAGACGTCGCCGGTCTCGGTCGTTAAGTGCAGGCGGTCGACCACTGCGCTGTCCATGGTGGGATGTTATGCCTGAAATTTCATACTCTCGGCACACTCTTGACACAGTGGATCTGGGAATCTTGAATTCCCTAACGATTTCCGAAATGGCATGACCCATGCGTCTAGCTCCAACTAACATTCCGCGTTCAAAGTCTGTTAATTCCCGTCGTGCGGTCATCATCACGTCAAAACCTCTTCACATGAATAACTTGAACAGAAATGAAAGCTCTGCGAAAGCACTGAGCATTTATACCTGTTCTACGCGATGCTACTGCCATCTGAAAATTTGCATATTGCTATCCCATGACTTTTGTCACTTCAGTGTATATTGACTTTAGAAACAAATCCACAGTTAGAAATAAACTAAATAAAATGGCAATCAAAGAAATTTAGAGAAACTGGTGTTGTTACGGATAAATAAGTGGAAGTAGGAATTGTAGAAAATTTCAAGGAATGTTTAATCTAATCTCACTGAAAATTATCGAAAACATTATTTTGGTAGTAAAGCTAAAAAATTTCTAACTAAAAGAAGTTGAAGTTTCTTACGAAACTGTTAGCACATTGGGAAGATGCTGAAATTTCATGAGTGTCATGTGAATGTTGTGCAAGAACTGATTTAAAAAACGATGACATTAAAAGATTTCATTAATGTAAAATGAAAGGGATAAGAAACAGGGATCCAAGTAGCCGTCAAGTTTATTTGAATTCAATGCAATAATATCTGTGATTCCACACGTACTCTTGCATAACAATGCTGCAAATATAACATAGCGATTCAGGCAAATACTCTTTGGAGGAAATCCTCTCTTTTTTAAGAAGCCCCCCCCTCCCACACATTAATCTTCTTTTCGACTCAAATGGAAGAATCGCAGTTTTGCCTAAACAAAAAGCCGACAGTTCGACATCACAGATGAAAAAATCTGCCGACATATCAACTCTGAATTTGCAGACTTCCTCACAAAAACGCATGTTAGTGATCAGGAAGAAATCACAGACATCGACCAAAAAAATTGGAGACTATCAAATCCCCTGGTCTAGACATAACAAATCGGCTTCTTAACTCTTTTCCTCTTCATTGCGTATTCACATTTACTTATCTTTTGAACTTCCTGCAAAAAAAAAGTTGTTACTTTCCAAAAAGTTGGAAAACAGCCGTAGTCGACCCAATTTCAAAAACCAGATTCTAGTTTGGTCTATCCTCAAAATAAAACTCCGATCTTACTACTTCGTAGTTTGGTATGATTTATCTCTCTACTGTCATTTTGTGCACACTTTAGGCAAATTAGACCGGTATCTATAGTTTAGTCACGGATTCCGAACCGCTCCAAACATCCATGCAACCGTCAGGACTCGAACCTAAAGCACCAAACGACAGAGCGCTAGCCAGTTGGCCACCAGGTTGCTATATAAACATACCAGTGTGCATAATATACTCTATTTTTTACAATTAAATAATATAAATTTTATAAACCCATTAGTATATATAATGTGGGGCCTGATGGCCGAGTGACTAGTGCTCTGGCGTTCGGTACCACAGGTTTCGGGTTCAAATCCCGGTGGTGCCATGGATATTTGTAATGGTTCGGATTCCACTTTAAGCCGTAGGTCGCGGTCTCATATGACCGTAGAGCATCACAGGGCCCCATCAAACTTCTCACCCACATCATTCCCAAACTGTGAAGGGGCAACTCAGCTCTAGGTATAGTGATGTGGTGTGGTGTAGTAGTAGTAGTATATATAAAGTATACTAATTTTTAGTACACATTTAAATAAATGTTATAAACCGTTAATACGCATGAATGTTAAACCGTAGGTCCCGGTCCAATAAGATCGTAGAGCGTTGCGGGGGTAGTGTTACTCGCGTCCGTAGCATTTCTTCAATCTATGTGTGCTCTCTGGGTGATGCTAAATGAGTAACAGCGTTGCAACCCTTGGTTATGCCATAAAGATAACTGTAACTAACTTGGCCTCTCCTCAAAATAACCGCTTGATCTCACTACTTCGTAGTTTAGTTTGGTTTGTCGCTCTACGGTTATTTTGTGCACACTTTTATTAGACCGGGACCTATAGGCTAACATGACTTCGTAGTTTGAGCAAAATATTCGAGTTTGTGATTATTAAGTGGCTGAATCAATTCACTGAAGAATATAGTTTAATCATTCCAGAGCAATTTGTCTTCAGAAAACAGCCCAGTACTAGGCACAAACTTGTGTTCGTGTTACCAATTTGTGGCTAGTACTGGGCTGTTTGTGATATATATAACTGTGATACACAAAGCTCATCGATATATAACAAAAAAAAAATAGCTATAAATATTCTGTAACTTTTGATATAAAATATCGAACGAAACATCAAAGCACCTAATGTTCATAAAAAAATGAACATTCATGAATTTTTTTTCTTTTATTTCTGCATTTCTACAAATCTCGAAAGACAGAACGTTTTCTAAAATGAAGTTTTAAATGCATAGAAAGAATTTTTTCAGGGCGATATAACACTTTTTTTTATCGTTTCTGAAGGATAGCACTTCCATCTCTTATATCGATTTATCTTATACGTTTGAATATTACCAAATATTCAAACGTCAATTTTAAAATATGATTTTTAAGAAGGTTTGACTTTTTCAAAGTTGTATAGCAATAACCTATAGACAAAGTCTTCTCAGCAATAATATAAAAAATATGGGGATAGTATCAGCTGATTGAGATTTTTTGCAACGTTAAAATTTGTTATTTTCCAAAAAGTTAGAAAACAGCCGTAATCGTCCCAACTCCAAAACCAGATTCTAATTTTGTCTGTCTTCAAAATAACCATCCGATCTCACTACTTCGTCATTTGGTTTGGTGTGTCGCTCTACGGTCATTTTGTACACACCGTAGGCTAATTAGACAGGGATCTACAGTTTCACGTGATTTCGTAGTTTGAGCAAAATATTCGAATATGTAATTTTTAAGCGGCCGAATCAATTCACCGAAAAAAATAGTTTAACCATTCCTGAGCAATTTGTCTTCAGAAAACAGACCAGAACTAGCCACAAACTAATTCGTGTTACCAAACTTAATTAGTTTGTGGCATCAGTTTGAACACGTGCACAGTTTTACTTATGGGCTTTGGGGGTTGAATAACTAAAACGAGTCAACCATCCATTGGAGAGTACGCCTGTTTACATTGGAGTCCAACATTAGAGAATTAATACATTTGGACGATTATTTCCAGAAATATTGAACAGATTTTAATAAAGTATTGTTTTATAAAATTATGATATGCAAAAAAAAATTAATAAATAAATTAAAACACACATGCACAGTAATATCATTCGTAATACTAATCAGCTCTGAAAGTTCTTCATTAAAACATAGCTAACAATATCAAATATGTTACAGTTGTGCTTGGTATGTGTAACAAGTATGTTACACATACCAACTATGTATATGTATATGTTATGTGTAACATATACATACCAAGTATGTATATGTTACACATGCCAAGCACAATTTATCAGTATACATGGTGACAAAATTTTATATACAAATTGACTACACTTTCAAAGACTTATTGGATTAGATTGAATGCTAGCTCCAAAGTAAATATTTCCGAGCAACTGTTTAAGTAGACAATAGATTGTTATCAGAAATAATATCATTCTTTAAAATTTTAAGATTTTATTGTTGTGGACAATGTTTGTATTCAATCCAGTCAAGCAATTGTGGAACATATGTGTTTCCAAATTAAGGAAGATTGAATATATGTTGTAATATGGGAAGTTGTCATTTATTTAGCAATAGCAACTTCTTTTAGATTTAGCATTTAACTTTTAATAAATATACGAAGAAAATATTATAAAAGTAAAATATACACACATTATTACGTACATTACATTATTTGTTAAGCTAATCAGCTCAGAAAATTCTTCATTAAAACATAGCTAACAATATAAAATAACAAATATGTTACAAAAGCCAAGCACAATTAATCAGTAATCTCTTATCAGTATACACGATGACAAAATATGATATACAAAATGACTTACTTACAAAGACTTATTGGATCAGACTGAATGCTGGCTCTTAACTAAATATTTCCAAACAATTGTTTAAGTAGACCATCCATTAATAATACCATTCATAAAAAATTTTAAAATTTGATTGATTATTTGGACAATATTCAGCACAATCCACTCAAGCAATAGTGGAACCTATTTCCGAATTAATGAAGAGTGATTGTTTGTAGTAACATGGGAAATTAGCATTTATTCAGCAATATATAGCATCTATTTTTAGAATTAAACCCTTAATAAATAAATAACAATATCAAATAACAAATATGTTTTAAATGGCAAGCACAACTTATCGGGAATCTCATCAGTATACTTGATGGCAAGTATGATATGCAAAATGATTATACTTTCAAAGACTTATTGGATTGGATTTGAATGCTGGTTCTTAACTAAATATTTCCAAACAATTGTTTAAATAGATCATCCATTGTTATCAAAAATAATACCATTCATTAAAGTTTTAAAATTTGATCGACAGTTTGGACATTGTTTGTACTCAATCCAGTCAGGCAATAATGGAACATATTTTCGAATTAATGAAGAGTGAATATATGTAGTAATATGTTAAACTTCTTCTAGATTTAGCATGAAACTATTAATACTATTACTACTAAACGTAGAAAATATTATAAAAATAAAGATTTCAAATAACTTCGTTTTCTGTATTTTTTGGACATTTTATACACTATATTTGTAGATATATCTCTAAATTCGCTTATGTAAATTTAGTTGCGTTGTTTCCTTTTTAACATCCAGCAGAAAAATAAAAGTTTGAGAGGCAAATGGAATTGGAAAATGTTTTTTACCATTCTGTTACTTGTGGTTCCGCAGATATGCGTCCGAGAATGCCAAGTAAGGATTTGGCGACAAAAAAAAAGTCCACTCTGTCATGACATGAAAAATAAACTCTGCCATTTTTACACTCTGCCGAAAACTTTTTGGTACGTGGGAGGAGCACAAAAAAGCAAAAAACAGACTCCAGGAACAGACTTCGGAATTCTTATTCCAGAATCGTCTGCGACGCGTGCAAAAATTTGCTTCACTTCCCTTCCTCCCATTCTTTTTGCTTATGTACCTTCGATTTTTTTTTTCTTTCTCGTGTGTGTGTGTTCTGCCCTTAAGGGTGTTAGGGGGATGTCCGCCATTGGCGTTTTAAAAACAATTTCTTCGGGACTAGACGTGCTTCTTCCTTTCAGGAAAAAGAAAAAAAAAAGAAGAAAAGAAGAAGAAAGGGGGGAAGGAATCCCGGAAGTTTTTGTCGAGAAAAAATTCTAAAAAAACGAAACCTAATACTGTAGTGCAATGGATTTCGCCAAGAGAGCTTGTCGTTTAAATACTTCCTTTCCTTTCCTCCAGATGGCACGCGCTTCGAAAACCGATGCGCCCCCTTCCGGCAAAATGAAAAGAAAATTCCACGAAAAGAAAAAAGGAAAGAAAAAAAAAAGGCGTAGACAAGCATTCGAAAGCTTATATTGAATGCAAAATAGGGGACAAAGTTGTCTGGAAAGCTTCTAAAAGGGGGTAAAAAGAACGGGGGGATTTGTTGTTGTGGCAAGATTTTCTGTCTTTTTCGCTTTTTCCCAATTCGCTTGGTTTTTCATTCCTGCTTCCGATGCTTTGCGACTGCCAGATAAAATTTGTTCAGCCAGAAATTGAATAAAATGTTATAACGTGTAGAACTATCCGGTTAGGAATTCAAATGGATTAGTCGGATGCTTTCAGTATGGCGGGACATGTTAAAAGTTAAAAAAAGTTAGAAAAATCTACATGTTAAAAGTTAAAAGTATTCGATATATATATGTGTGTATATATGTTCGATATACTTAGCTTTGAAAAATTAAATTTCCGTTGGGATATTGTTGAATATCTACTTTTAATCTAAATGCAATAAGTAAATGAATAAAAATTTTAAAAAAAAAAGATTCATAGAGGAAGTTAAACTTTATTTACATTTTGGCAATTGCAATGATTGATTTAGGATTGAATCATCAAATTTCATATAAAATGAGATTTTTTTAAAAAATGATGAAATAGCAAAGAAGCCATAGATTCCACCTCTATGAAAACGCTGTTGATGCATGTAATATTTTACTTGTTTTCTAAATGTATTAAGATTCTTAATCTAGATGGAACAGGAAACCGCTATTATCCAAGTGATGGGCAATGTAAATGTGAGACCAATGTCAATGTTCATATATCCATGTGAGGGAGTAATACATGCGCACCTCTTTGGATGGCCGCACTGGTCTGCATAACGTCACAAGAGATACAGTTACTGCTCAATATATAGAGGCGACATTCCTGATCTAATAGTTCGTCTTTACGCTAATTCAGTTGATGATTTCATCATACTAGAATACATTGATTTCCAAACCCTACAGACCTCAGTTAGAGGAGAATTACCATAGAGAGGATACTATTGTATACATAGGTTAACAGCGCATCATAGGACTTGAACTTAATTGAGCAGATTTTGGATACTTTAGGGAGAAGTATCTCTACATTTACTCCATCCCCTGTAATTTTTCAGATTTTCGAACCTCTATTATGCAGTGATGACTTTATCTACCGACTGAATTAATAAGTGTCATCATTTTCAGTATGAACATCGCTGTCAGGCCTGTGTGGCTGTTAGATCCACCATGTAGAAAAAAAAATTCGCAATTGCGATTTTGTTGTTACTGTGATACAAGATATTCTTACTTTTGTATTCTTGTAGCATAGTTGTTACTGTGATGCAAGATATTCTTACTGTTGATTGTATCAACTGTGATATAATCAACAGTAAGAATATCAACATACTTATATTGTATCACAGTACATACTGTGATACAAGATATTCTTACTGTTGTATTCTTGAATTACAGTTGTTACTGTGATACAAAAATAACTCAAGAGAACCCATCTTTGTTCAGAACCATTGATTTCCAAAGCGATTCATGTCCAGCAGTCTTAGTGATACTAATCAACCAAAACAAAACTGGAAACAGAAACTACAGTTCATCCAAGTAAACAATAACCAATTCGATTATATCTTGATACTTGACTTTGTAAGTTACTACAAAGATGACTTATACTTTTACCGATCAATTAATCAAGATAATCAGAATGTAAGCGAAATGATGGCCTCAAGGCATCTCCTCGATAACTTTCCATTTTAATTGAGTAAGTCGAGACCATTTTGATTTATAAATAAACAGCAATCCGCTGGGGATCCATGATGCGAGATCAAAAATGGTCTCCACGGAGATTTCCAACTGCAACCGTGCCGTGAGAACAATTCGAGGGGAAGTGTGTGCATGTCCGGTTGGCGGGGCCCAGTCAATAAAATTATTCTAAACTTCTCCGAAGTGGTCATAATCCCGAAACATCTCGACTTGTCTTGAGACGCAGTTCGACCAAAATCTGGAAACATTCACTAACTCACGTTCCGACTTCCCCAATAATGACGACCCGGCTACGCACTGGTGTGTGGATGCCAAGGCCACAAAAGCAGACATCTTTGTCCACTGCGGAAGAAGAGCTTACTCTTTGATTCTGTATGACATTGAATTAGAATATAACCAAATTTTGCATGTTGTAAAATATTGCATGTTGCATGTTGTTTTGCATGTTTTGCATGTTGTAAAATATGCATTTATTTAGAATCAAACCAGATATGCCTTTATACTAAATATGTTAATCTGTTTTCTGTTCCGATTCATCCAGAATATATCTAAGAAATAATCGTAACATCAGTAATTATAGTTTTAATTCATTAAGTATCTTCATAGTTCAGCTATGACGAAAAATTATTACAGCTTTAGGTAATGAAGCTGGTCTAAGAAAAGGATTTTAGGCTCAAATAATTATCAAACGTTTCAAAAAATACTGTCATATTTATTGCGAATGTATATACCATAAAAGCTTGACTGTATTCATTATAACTGAACGACTGTATATACTATAACTGAACGACTGTGTATATTATAACTGTTCGACTATATATGTTGTACTATAATTGCACAATTGTATATACTATAGCTGCCCAGTGATAATGTGCGCAGTTAACGTGCAGGAGGTTCAATGCTACTGGAAGCGCCCAATTCAGTCACTATTTTAAAAAATAAGGAGACTCGATTGATATTGTGATAGTATATCTAAGCATTTCACATCACCTGTTAGACTGACTAATTGGAATTTTCCAAGTTTTCCCACACATAAATGCTGGAAAACTTTTGCGAAATGAAGTAGAGAGTCCAAGAGAGTTATTCCTAAATGTCTTCACTTCGACGTTTATCGCCATGCTGTTCGTGATGTACATGTGAAACACAAAGCTCATAGATGTACAGCAAAAAAATAGCAATAAATATTGTATAACTTTTGATGTAAAATATACATCAAAACACATAGCGTTCCAAAAAAATTGAACATTTATGATTTTTATCCTTTCATTTCTGTCCTTCTACAAATCTCGAAGGACATAAAGTTTTCTAAAATGAAGTTTAAAATGCTCAGAAAGAACTCTATCAGCTCAATATAGCACTTTTTTATCGTCGCCAAAAACAAAAAAGACTTCTTTCTCATATATTGATTTATCTTCCAAATCTTCAGATGTCAACTTTAAACTATGATATTTTTAGAAGGTTCAATTTCTGAAAGTTGTATAGCCAAAGGACAAAATTATACGTTCTCAGCAATAGTGGATAAAATATGGGGACAGTATCAGCTCATTGATATTGTTATACAATGTTTAAAAAGCAAATTGATATAAAAATCTGTCTTTCATATTTAAGAATCCAACTTAAAATTAAGGCATTCAATCTATACTGCCGAACAGTAAATGATAACATGAGGTCAAATAGATTTTATCTATGCTGTATCATCGCTTATCTGTTCTGATCGACAATGGCATCAGATCAACTAGCATGTTCACAGTGAAGTGGGAGAAATAACAATTTCATAAAATCCCTGGAGACGTTACTCTACAAAATGAAGGATTTTGCTGTGAAAATGGTAATAATGCCTTTAGGTTAGATTTTAAAGGTAATAATCTCGATTTTGAGTGCAAATTTTGAAAAATCCGAGATTTAACTAGTTAGTCTCGTACTAGATGCATTGATACAATTCCCATTGAGTCTACTTTGCAAGGCATTAAATATCTTATGCCATTAGGGAGAACCACTGCCTTATTCCAAGATAATTGTCTCTTACTAACATCAGGCCATGAATGAGGTGACTTCAGTGTTGGAATAAATTACATAATGAAAAATTATTAAAGAATTCTTCAAAGGGGCAAAGCACGAATGGTTACATAATTTCGTATTGTAATGTGCAAACATCCACGGTGGATGCCAGATTGTAGTGTTGTCGGTTGTTTCTGCAGCTGGATCTGGGTGTGGTTGAGTTGAGACACAGGTTTGAGAACACACAACTTTATTTATACAAGCACGTACACGACAGATATAAAATAATTAACTACAAATTAATAATTAACTAACTTACTAACTACCTAATTTATCAATGACATCTAATACATTTAAAGACATCTACTTATACAATCGTGGAAGGATTCCACTTCTAAGCAGAAACTAAAGTTATTTCCTCTCGGGATGAGAGATTCTAACTAACCGCAGCTCAGGTTGCACCGTACTTCCTCTCGGGTGAGAGTCTCGAAGTCTACTGATCATTTCTCCTGAACACCACAAAGGGTGCTCTTACAGTGCGTAGAAGGAAGCACGGTCACAGTATTTTAATTATGTAATATAAAAAATATGATTTTGTTTTTCCAATCTAAAATACTTAACGCGCGAGTGAAAAGTTTTTATACAATTGTTATGTTAAAGTGCTAATATAAAACAAAATATATGAGGTATTAAAATAAGAAAGAATTCTTTATTTCTATTCATCCAACTAACTTCTGTTCATCACACTTTTCTTCTTCTTTATTTGCACAACAGCCCCATGGGCCAGCAAAGGTCATTGGCCTACTTGTAGATTTCGAAACAAGAGACAGTTTCTTCTTACAGGGTCCAACGCTCTACAGTCATATAAGACCGATATCTGGGGTTTAGAATGGATTCCAAACCACTACAAACATCCATGGCACCATCGGGGCTCGAAATCGAAACCTGTGGCATCGAGCGCCAGACACTGGGTCTAGTCCCCCATTATCTTTTAAGATTAATAAAAACATGTTACAGCGAGGAGCAGGTAAATAAACTATACATAACTAAACTTTTATTTTATTTTTTTTAATATAAAAACAGTTTTAAGTACCAAAAAAAATTTATATAGTTTGTCTGTAAGTAAATTTTTATAGCATAAAAATGATTATGGAAATTCCAAAGAATAAAATATGATTATTTTTTGATCTTTCAAATAAAAGTTATTCAGAAATCTGTTATAAATTTCGAGGAAATTTTAACAAGGCATCTTAAACTAATAAACCAGAAAAGATTTTTTCAACCACGAAAGAGAAAATGTAAACTTATTATTTATGTAAAGAAAACTACAAGAAGAAAGATTTTGCGTGTTTGGAAATAATATTTCTAAGAATAAATTTAAAAAGGAGCCTTTAAATTCTTATCTGATTTATTGGACTTACAATGTTTAATATACAAGACTGTAAAGGATCAAAAGTATCCAAATGAAAAAATAATGTGATTTTTTATGATTTGAAATAAGTAAATGCTCTATTGATGATGAAGACTCCGAAATTTATAATTATTATAATAAAAATAACAATTATTTAGCAATTACTTAATTATTTACAATTATTACTATGAAAATAACAATTACTTAATAATTTACAATTATTACTATCAAATCACAATTATTTAAAAATTACTTAATAACTTACAATTATAATAACTATTTAACAATTACTTAACTATTTATAATTATAACAATTACTTAATAATTTACAATTACAACAATTATTTAACAATTACTTAATTATTTACAATTACAACAATTACTTATTACTTAATAAATTGCAATTACAACAATTACTTAATTACAATTATTTAACAATTACTTAATAAATTACAATTACAACAATTATTTAACAATTACTTAATTATTTACAATTACAACAATTAGTTAATCATTAATAATTATTTACAATCGTAAAAGTTATTTAATAATAATTTACAATCGTAAAAGTTATTTAATAATAATTTACAATCGTAAAAGTTATTTAACAATAATTTACAAATGCAACAATTATTTAACAATTACTTGATTATTTGTAATTACAACAATTCTTTAACAATTATTTAATTATTTATTAACTACTTAATAATTTACAATTACAACAATTATTTAAAATAGCAATTATTCAAATAAATAATTATTAAACTCTTATAATAGTCCCTATCAAATGAAATGTTTTTGAACAAATTAGTTATATGCTTTTAAACAAAACTTATGATTCTTTATTTACTCACTTATAAAAGAACGCGCTACCATCTGTGAACCAAAATGGCGGCGACCACTCTCGTTCAGAGTGTTGCCACTCACTGAGTTGTAAAATTTTCCTCGGGGAATTTTTGGTAGCGAAATCGATCCCGGAGCCTCTTATTTTATCGAAGACTAATTCCGAGAACTTAATTTTAATAAAGTTCGGCGCACACAAAACTAGTTTCGCCGGCTGAAATTAAGATAGTGTGCACACGGTAACGCATTCTCTAATCGCAATAATAAACGAAGGGCAAATTCTGCTGCGGAATTATTCAGACGGATGTTTTCTGTTAATCATTCAGAATTCGAAAACGCAGCGGGATTGTTTTGCAGTGCTCCATATTTAATGAATTCGGCGATGTATTCCAAATAATTGTGTTTGTATAGTAATTGAAGTATAAACTAGCAAGTCCAACGTTATTTGACAGCTTCGTAATATTTAGTTTGATTAGATTAAAGAAAATGTTCTTCGAAATTGAGATTATTTATGGGCATATAAAGTCGTCATTTTAATATTAAATACATTTTTGCATATATCACATACACGTTTCGTTTTAAAATGATTTTTTTAAGTGTTAATAAATGTTAAAACTTGATTAATATATTTTTATAAAAATTTTTTTATTTAAAATGTTTATTGTACATTCTTCTTCTTCTTCTTCTCCTATCCCCAAAGTCCAGCGGGGCTGGACTAGGTCCATGAATCCAAATACCCGAAGAAAGTCCAAGACCATCAACGGACAGTCAAGGAGATCCTGACATCTGAGCCCCAGGCACTCCGAGATGTGAGATGGTGAGTACATGAATTATTCTGTTTCTTAATAAAATGTTAATTATATAATTTATTACAAGAGAATTCCAGACCAGGGGTGGCCAACCCAAATGATCTCGCGGGTCACTTTGGAAACGCATTCTAACTTCGCAGGCAGCATATAAAATTATATATCCCCCTATTAGATTTGGACCCACTATAGATGTTGTTTTAGACTGAAAAATCGAAATATAATGAGTTATTATTTTTGTGTTTACTGTTATTATTACATGTAAACAAAGATAATATAATAATAATGATACTAAACGCGCATAGTAAAGAAATATTTAACACTAAAAATGAAATATAAAAAATTATATAAATATAAACGAAAAAAAAAATGAAATCATTAAAAAATATTTATTTTACTAGTGCGATATTTTTTTCTCCATTCTTTCACTAAGCTTATGCAAATCGATCTCAATTTGGGTATTTGCACATCACATTGGTGTTACAGGTTAAAGTCCGTAATGTTTGAGCGTGTTTTGTGTTGGGTCAATTTCATTTTCGACAAAAAAAAAAAAAAAAAAAAAAAACGATTCGCAGGTGTAAGTTGAACCCAAAGCACTAACAACTTGAATTAAGTGTCTGGTTTGCTCTGCTATCAACAATCAACTGTGCGTATCTAGGAAGGATCACTGCATCACTTAAAGTGTAACATAGAACCTGTTATATTAGGTGTTCCAAAATGCGGGCATATATAATAAGTTCGCAGAATAATTAAATTATATTCTGTGAATAATTTAATTATTATGCGAATTCATAACTGTAAATTCATAAATAAAACAATCAATATCTGTCCTATATTCGCAAGAATATTATTTTAAAATCAAAGTTAATTTTTTCTTATCATTTCGAGAGTTAATGTTTGAATAGATGGATAAACACATAATGCATTTATAATAAGACATAAGACATTATTTTTCACTACTTTGAGCATTATAAAATAAATATATAGTTTGTAAAAGTGTGATAAATCTCACGGGCAGGGAAAATATTCAAGGCGGTCCACCCCTGCTCTAGACTGTCACTTAGTGGACGAAAAAGTGGTGAACTTAGTGACAAATTTAACAATTTTGCCATATATCACATACAAGTTTCGTTTTAAAAGTTCTTTTTAAGTGTTAATAAATGTTAAAATCTGATTAAGATATTTTTACAAAGAATTTTTAATTTAAAATGTTTATTGTACATGAATTTTAGCGAAATAATATTGTGTTTCTTAATAATATGTTAATTATAGGATTTATTACAAAAGAATTCTGGACTTCTGTTAGTGGACGAAAAAGCAGTTAGCTTGGTGACAAATTTAGCAATTTGTTTTGGAAGTATAAAGTATGGATTTAGTAAAGTTCCTTAAATTACAACATTTGTCTTAAAAGCAATTTCCATAAGTGGGGAAAACTTAAACTGGAACCTTTTAAGTTTGTCTATAATTGATTTTTTCCCACCCTATATAATATATTGTTTTCCGATTCTTAAACAGTGAGCCATAACAGGCCATTTTTCTAAAGGATATGTGCATTATTTATGAATTTCAAAACTATTTTCAAAAAATTCGTTTTGATGTTTTGATAAAAAGTAGCATTACTTTTACAGAAAAATAAGAATAGCAATGAGAAATAGAGAAATAGCAATGTTAAAGTTTTCCTACTTTGTAACATTAAATGAGAAAAATTTATTTCACGTACAGCTTTAAAATTTTAAAATTCTATTTAAAGATTTTTTAAATGTTTGACTTTACTTTAAATTCAAATCCAGACTAACAAAATATTTCCAATTAAAATTAAACTATCAAAATATATACTTAATTGAGTAAATTAACTAGTAGGACATTTTGTAAACATTAAATCCATACTGACTCTTTGGTCTGCTATTTTCAACGTTTTTCGATAGCTGAAATAAATTTCAATCATTCTATAGCAAAACATTTCAGTTATGTTTAGTAATGATATCGATGTAGATATTACCATATAAACTTTTTTATTTTTAACATTGGCAAGTCTCCTGTACACTTATATATGCAACAAACAGCCCACTGACGGACAATGGAACAAATTACCCTGATTTCCCATAAAACCAGCTTTTAATCCATTTTTTTTTTAAATTTTTCCACAAGGGTTTGGTAGTTCATTATTTTATTACATAGTTCCACTGATGTATATAAAAAACAGCCCACTGACGCACAGTGGATCAAAATACTCTAATTTCTGGCATAAAGTCAAATTTAAATTCAATCAAATTGAAAATTGTTTCATAAGGGCTTGGGGAGATGAGGAAATTCAAATTTAATAGTTTCAAAATGCTCAGAACAGTAGTTGTTGTTAATTTAATTCTATATCAAGTTTTTGGAAAAGTTCCAAAATTTCAGTTTGGTTATATGAGATTTATTTTCTTCTGCATATATTTCATGTATTAAATAAATTATAATAGTTAATATATTTAACAAATATCAATATAAATAATGATAGCAGTCCATAGCATGAATAATAAGAACATAATGTGATATATAATGGATATTTAATAAACGATATAATAGTTATTTTATCTTAAGTATTAAAAGAAAGTTAGGGCTGACAACCCTACTCTGTAAAAAAGGAAACATCTCATGTTTTAAAATCTGCCAGTAGGCAGACGGCTTTGGTTCACCATGGGACTATTGTGTCATTGAAGAAGATACTGGTATTATTTAAATTATCTGTCTCATTAAATTTGATTGTTAAAATTATTTTGCAAGCTAAATTATTTCTATAAAATTTATTTATTTTACTATATATAAATAAAAGATAATATTAAACACATAATAGTTAGAAGTTGTTGCGTAAAGAAACATATAACTGGGAATATTAACAATATTTATGTTTAACATCAATAATGAAAAAACACATTATAGTTAATAACGATTACACATTTTAACAAAAAGCAAAACATAAAAATACGAATCTTGATAAAAAAAATTTTAAAAAATATTTAAAATCTTATTTGAAAACAAAATTCACAATCGTAACCGAACTTTGATTCTTTTGAATCTGCTTCTGAATTCGATTCACTTATTTCATTCAATGATTCCAACCAATTCATTTGAATCTGTTTCTGAATTCGATTCACTTCTTTCATTCAATGATTCCGAACGATTCTTTTGAATCGGTTTCTGAATTCGATTCATTTCCTTCAGTCAATTTTTCCAAACATTCATTTGAATCGGTTTCTGAATTCGATTTACTTCTTTCATTCAATGACTCCAAACAATTCTTTTAAACCGGTTTCTCAATTCGATTCACTTCCTTCATTAAATGACTCCAAACAATTTTTATGAAGATTCACTTCCTTTTCTCCAGACGATTCTTTTGAATCGGGTTCTGAATTCGATTCACTTCTTTCGTTCAATGACTCCAAACAATTCTTTTGAACCGGTTTCTCAATTCGATACACTTCCTTCATTCAATGACTCCAAACGATTCTTTCGAACCTGTTTCTCAATTCGATTCACTTCCTTCATTCAATGACTCCAGACGATTCTTTTAAATCGGGACTCCAAACAATTCTTTTGAACCGGTTTTCAATTCGATTCACTTCCTTCATTCAATGATTCACTTCTGTTTTCGTTCAATGACTCCAAACAATTCTTTTGAACCGGTTTCTCAATTCGATTTACTTCCTTCATTCAATGACTCCAGACGATTCTTTTGAATCGGGTTCTGAATTCGATTCCCTTCTTTCGTTCAATGACTCCAAACAATTCTTTTGAACCGGTTTCTCAATTCGATTCACTTCCTTCATTCAATGACTCCAAACGATTCTTTTCGAACCTGTTTCTCAATTCGATTCACTTCCTTCATTCAATGACTCCACACGATTCTTTTGAATCGGGTTCTGAATTCGATTCACTTCTTTCGTTCAATGATTCCAAACAATTCTTTTGAACCGGTTTCTCAATTCGATTCACTTCCTTCATTCAATGACTCCAAACGATTCTTTCGAACCTGTTTCTCAATTCGATTCACTTCCTTCATTCAATGACTCCACACGATTCTTTTGAAAAGTGTGAAAGTTATTTTCATTTCTCTCTCGAACACTTTATATAAAAAATATTCATGATATATTTTGAAATACTGAAACATTACCTCTTGAATCTCTTTAAATAGTTGCCCAATGGATAGCCATGAGATGAAAATATTTCCGCTGCATGAATTGACTATTTATGCAATGTAAGTAGCATCACGTATAATGCACAATTTTTAATTAGCTCTTTAGCAGTAAACTTATTGAATTCATCAGTGTAAATGTCAAAATAAATTTGCCTCATAATTTTTTTCTTATTCTCTATGGATGTAACGGAGAATTATTCTTCTCCAAAAACTTCTAACAAAGTGTCAGATACACAGAAATTTATGAAATTAAAAAAAAAAAAAGGCAACCAGACATCCAAGTTTCGTTTTTCGAATTCTAAAAACTTTTCAAGAATTCCACCCCTTTGTGGGAAAACATTGACTTCTGGGAGGACTTTTATGGATTACTGCTCATAACAGCATTTGCATCATTATTTGTTTAAAAGGTGTTTTATACATATTCATATATTTTACATTTTTATGGTACAGTATACTTTGCTATCTACATATTTAAATGCTTTGTATCTCAGTCCATTAAGCCAGGAAGAGGTCGAACATTGGATTTTTACTTACAGTCCCTTTTGGCAGCCTTAGAAGGGGACAAAATCTCGACAACTCGAATTTGGATCATTCAACCATCGTTCATTGTCTCAAAAGGCTTGGAAATGTATGCCGCATAAAAAGAACCATATCGTCTTCCTCCACGATAATGCATGTTGTCCACATCTGGAGCATCGTGTTGTCGAATGCATTGCCAATAAGGGCTGGGAACTGTTTCCACATCCGCCCTATTCTCCCACAGAAGTGCCTACCGACTACCAAGCCTAAAAAAAAATTAGCAGGCGAACAAAGTTTATGACGATTTCGATAACTTAGTGGCGGATATCACAGCATGGATTGCTTCCAAGAACCGCGAATTCTTTGCCATTGGAATCGACCGTCTTCCAAGCAAATGGGAAGCAGTTATTGAAGTAGATGGTGACTAACGCTCCGAAATAATCCTTTATAACTGTTGAATTTTAATGTTTACTTTTTTTCATAATAAATAGTCTTCAAGAACGCCTGATAATATAGTTTAAAAACGCCTGATAATTATGCACCAACACAATATATTTTTTTAATTCCCCATTTTCTTTCTTTGGCTATAATTGTTTAGCATATTTTTTGACGTGTTTCTTTAATTTAATGCTTAATTTTAAAAAATAAGAAACGTTTTACTATCACAAGCTAAACTCATTTTATTTATTTTTCAGGATTGCGACATTCTACAAAATTGTTTTACATAATAGTCATAATATTCGGTTTCGTAAGGGATTTTCAGAAGTGGAATTCAACATAAAAGGAAAACGTAATGTAAAAATATATTTTTCAGAAAAATAAATTTTTATAATTTTTCCAGTTAAATGAAAACGAAATCGTTATTTTTCAAAGAATATCAATCATTATTATTGAAATCGTTGACTTACTTAAAAAATATCAGCAATTAAATCCAACGTAGATTTTTTTCCCTTCTTAAAACAATGTAGAGTCATCTTCATTTTTCCAATAAAAAGAACTTTTTCTAAATCTTAAAACATGCAGTACAAAACGGCTTATTCCATCTTTTTCAGTTCTCTGTAACTATTTAAGTTGTATCGTCTCACAAAGAGAGTACTGATAAAAATAAAAGACAAAAAAAAAAAAATAAATAAATACAAAGTAAAATAATGGAATATCGTAAATAACAGTCAGCTTTTATTCCTAAAACTTTAATAATTACTTTTTAAAAGCTGGCATCAGGAATTCAATATCAGTGCGGTAATTCTACTTTTAGAAGAAAAAGAAAGGGAAAAATTAATTTAGTTTTTCTTTTTTCTGAGCTTTATTATTTTCTTCCACATCAACTTAATCTTTGATGAAAAGATCTTTAAGACCTATTCAACCAAAAATGGCAAAGAAAATGAAGCTTTCTCGAGAAAAACGTATCATTAAAAAGTATAAATGAATTCTCTTTTGACTTTTAAATGAAAATTACTTTCTCGTTTTTTTAAAATCAACAAAAGATAATAACAATAACAGTAAAAAAAATGTTCGTTTTTGATAAAAGAAAGTGTATTATTCCGAACGCCACGTTGTATGTAGTTCCAAAAAGGATATTTTCGAGAACAAGTAACAAAAAAAAAGTAATTTTTGTCGGTAAAACTTTAAAAAGAAGCTGCGATATGTGTGACGACGTCCTTTTTCTAAACTTTCCTATTAATAACGGAAGCTTTTGTTTTGCCTGTGTTTTCGAAAATTTGTAAAACTCATTATTAAAAGTGGTATTTTAATTGATACACTTTTGATGCTTGTCTCTTCTTTTTTTTTCTTTTCAAGTATTTTCTTTTTTCTAGACAAAACTTTCGACGGAAAAAAAAGTTTCGTTTCGTCTTTTAGAATTAAAGTGTATTTTGCTTTGGAAAATGGCGCAATTTCGGACATGTTCCTAGGTAGTTACTTTTGCATTCTTAGAGATCTTTTTTTAAAAAAATAATGTTTTTAGTCATTTTATGATAATATCGGCATTACCTCTCTTTTATTAGCGAGGATTAAAGAATACTTTTTGAAAGGAAGCTTGTTTATATTATTAAACATTTTTTTATTGAGTTTGAAAAATTTGCATTATTATTTCATATTTCATGGGATTTTTGCGACACTTTTCGTTGCCAGATGATGTGTAAGCCAATTTAGTATTTCATAAATTTCGAAAGTTAAAGAACGCAGTAACCAAAAACATATTTAAAATAATCTTATGCAGTCTTTAAAGTCAACAATATTTCTGTTTTGTGTACATAGTAAAATATTATCGTGAATTTTTTTTTTCCATTTTTGAAAATAAAATTAATTAGTAGGTGCTTTATTAATAGTGGTCAAAAATATAACGCAGATTAATTAGTTGTGAATAATAATTTTTTTCTTTACTGAAGTTTCCCAAAATTTAATCATTAAAAATAAATAAATTGTAGACAACTTGAAAATAAAATTTCAAGATTAACCTGTAAATTAATTAATGATTGATAAAAAAAAAAAAAAAAAAAAAAACATATTCTTGCAAATTTAGGAACGTTAAGAAATTTTTATAATGGAAAACTGAATATCGCTGCAACATTAGTTATCGATATAATTTTTGATATTTTAATTATCGTTTACATATATATATACTACTCTGTCCAAAAAGTAAGACCGATTTTCAATTTAAAATTCCCCGGGCCTATGGAATTTCAATTTAGACCTTTCTTTTTTAGGTTTCTGGCACTGTCCTTGACATCTGTGTGAAATTTGACGTCAAAATATTCATTAGTGTTTGAGTTACGCTTGACTTTGTGAGACACTAAAACTGATTCCGGCGATATTTGAAATATCTGAACTAATTGGGCAATGAACTTGCGCTAAATTTTGTTTGCGGAAAAGTATAGAATGCTGCAGAAGGCATTCGGTGGTATAAGTAGTTCAAAGAAGGCAGAGAACGCGTTGAACGCGAAGAACTCTCTGGTCGACAATCCACCTCAACCGACGAATCTCACGTCCAAAAAATTAAAGATTTGGTGATTGCAAACCGTCGATTTACATTTAGAGACCTTTCTGATGATGTTCAAAGGACCGGTCAATTCCATTTTGGGCCTCAGACGCCTCAAATACCGATTGGTACCAAAAATACTGAATGCGCCAGCTCACACTGCATTGATTCTTCGTGACTTTCTCGCTAAAAATGACACCTATATTATTCCACAACCACCGTATTCACACCGTGCGACTTCTGGCTATTCCCTAAACTCAAAAGACCACTCCGGGAACACCGTTTTGTGTCGATTGCAGAGAGTGAATTGCCGCGCGCTTTGAAGGCCATCCCTGCCGATGACATTTTAGCATGCATTGAGGATTGGAAAGAAAGTTGGCATAAGTGCATTGTGTCAGGAGGGAATTTCTTTGAAGGCGATGAAATAAAGAGTTTTGAAAAAAATAATTGGTCTTATTTTTTGGGCGCAGCAGTATAAAACCCAGTAGGGCGAGGGTCAATGAATTTTTGGAAAGCCAATTTTACAGCATTGTCGGAATTAAGAAATGCACGGAAATCTCTTCAAAGGTAAGACTTGGCCCACCCTAGGCTGCCATGCTATTGGTGATGATGTGATGAATTATTAATTAGATACTATATTTATAAGCAAATATTTCTATTTATAATATTTCTTTTATCAATTCAGAGAGAAATCTGCACCTCAAACAAATTTAAACTAATTGTAACTATTGGGTTGGGGCATAATTATCAGGCGTTTCTTTGGCGTGCTATATTTTAATAAAAATGTACAATATTTTATAAACTTATAAACGAAAATAGCCTTCTACTTTTAGGTTATAACAATGCATGTCGATAATCATACTCATATTATGCTGTACCACTTTGAAAAAGGATGGAAAGCTACACAGTCATTTCGTGATCTTAACGAACTTTTCGGTGAGGGTACAATCAGCGAGATTCGATGCAGGGATTGGTCTGCCCGTTTCAAATCTGACGACACTAGCTTACAGGATAAGCCAGGAAGAGGTCGACCATCGGATTTCGTCGTCCAGGCATTTTTGGTAGCCGTGGAAGGGGACGAAAGCTTGACAACTCGAATGTTGACCGACAACTTCAATGTGGATCATTCAACCATCGTTCGTTGTCTCAAAAAGCTTGGAAAGATATGGCTGCACAAAAAGGATCACATCGTCTTCCACCACGATAATGCATGTTGTCCACATGTTGTGCGTCGTATTGTCGAATGCATCGCCGATAAGGACTGGGAACTGCTTCCACATCCGCCATATTCTCCAACAGAAGTGCCTACCGACTACCACGTCAATCGTCACGCCTAAAAAACTGGCAGGCAAACAAAGTTTATGACGATTTCGATAACTTAGGGGCGGATGTCAAAGCATGGATTGCCTCCAAGAACCGTGAATTCTTTGCCCATGGAATCGACCATCTTCCAAGCAAATGGGAAGCAGTTATTGAAGTAGATGGTGACTAAGCTACGGATTAATCGGTTAAAAATATTACTGTTGAATTTTTATGTTTATTTTTTTTCATAACATATAGCCTTCAAAAACGCCTGATAATTATGCACCAACACATACATTTTTTTAATTCCGCATTTTCTTTCTTTGACTATAATTGTTTAGCATATTTTTTGACGAGTTTCTTTAATTTAATGTTTAATTTTAAAAAATAAGCAACGGTTTCCTATCACAAGCTAAACTCATTTTATTTATTTTTCCGGATTGCGACATTCTACAAAATGGTTTTACATAATAGTCATAATATTTGATTCCGTAAGTAATTTTCAGAAGTGGGATGCAATATAAAAAGAAAACGTATTGTAAAAATCTTTTTTTCAGAAAAATAGATTTTTATAATTTTTGCAGTTAAATGAACTCGGAAAATTTTTATTTTTCTAAAGAATATCATCCTTTATTATTGATTTTTTTTTTTCCTTCTTAAAACGATTTAGAGCATCTTCATTTTTCCAATAAAGAGTACTTTTTTAAATCTGAAAAAATGAAGTACAAAACAGTTTATTCCATCTTTTTCAATTCTATATAACAAATTTAAGTTGTATTGTCTCACAAAGAGATTACTGATAAAAATAAAAGACCAAAAAAAATGGAATATCGTAAATAACAGTCAACTTTTATTCCTAAAACTTTAATAATTACTTTTTAAAAGCTGGTATCAGGAATTCAATATCAGTGCGGTAATTCTACTTTTAGAAGAAGAAAGGCAAAAATTAATTTAGTTTTTCTTTTTTTCTGCGCTTTATTATTTTCTTCCACATCAACTTAATCTTTGATGAAAAGATCTATAAGATCTATTCAACCAAAAATGGCAAAGTAAACGAAGCTCTCTCAAGGAAAACGTATCAGTAAAAAGTATAAATGAATTCTCTTTTGACTTTTAAATGTAAATTACTTTCTCGATCTTTTAAAAGCAACGAAAGATAATAACAATAACAGTAAAAAAAAAGTCTTTTCACCGTTCTTTTTTGATAAAAGAAAGTGTATTATTCCGAACACCACGTTCTATGTAGTTTCAAAAAGGATATTTCCGACAAAAATGAAAGAACAAGTGAAAAAAAAAAGTAGTTTTTGTCGGTAAAACGTTAAAAAGAAGCTGCGATATGTGTGACGACGTCCTTTTTCTAAACTTTCCTATTAATAACGGAGCGGTCTTTTGTTTTGCCTGCGTTTTCGAAAATTTGTAAAACTCATTATTAAAAGTGGTATTTTCGTTGATACACTTTTGATGCCTTTTTTTTCTTTTTCCTAGACAAGATTTTCCGGGAGAAAAAAGTTTCATTTCGTCTTTTACAATTAAAGTGTATTTTACTTTGGAAAATGGCGCAATTTCGAACATGTTCCTAGGGAGTTACTTTTGCATTCTTAGAGATCTTCTTTTTTAAAAAAAGAATGTTTTTAGTCATTTTATGATAATATTGGGTTACCTCTCTTTTATTAGCGAGGATTAAAGAATACTTTTGAAAGGAAGCTTTTTTATATTATTAAACATTTTTTATTGAGTTTGAAAAATTTGCATTATTATTTCATATTTCATGGTTTTTTGTGACACTTTTCGTTGCCCGATGATGTGTAAGCCGATGTAGTATTTCAAAAATTTCGAAAGTTAAAGAACATAATAACCAAAAACATATTTAAAATAATCTTATGCAATCTTTAAAGTCAACAATATATCTGTTTTATGTACATAATAAAGTATTATAGGGAATATTTCTTTTCCATTTTTGAAATTAAAATTAATTAGTAGCTGCTTTATTAATGGTGGTCAAAAATATAACGCAGATTAATTAGTTGCGAATAATGATTTTTTTCTTTACTAAAGTTTCACAAAAATTATTCATTAAAAATAAATAAAACTGAACTGGCGATTCCGGCGAATTTTGAAAGGTTTGAATTCATTGAGTAAAGAACTTGCATTAAATTTTGTTTACGGAAATGTACAGAATGTTGCAGAAGGCATTCGGTGAGCATTGCTATATCGGAAAGAAATTTTTACAAGTGGTATAAACAGTTCAAAGACGGCAGAGAACGCGTTGATGACGAAGAGCTACTAATTGACCATGAACCTCAAACGATGAAGCTCACGTAAATAAAATAAAAAATTTGGTGCTTGCAAACCGTCGATCTACAGTTAGAGACCTTGCTGCTGATGTTGGAATTTCTAAAGGATTCGTCAGTTCCATTTTCGGCCTCAAACGCGTCAAATCTCGATTGTTACCGAAAACACTGAATGCGTCATCTTCCACCTTATTGATTCTTCGTGTCTTTTTTGCAAAAATTGAAACCCATATCGTTCCACAACCACCGTAATGATATCGCGCGACTTCTGGCTATTCCTTAAACTCAAAAGACCTCTCCGGAGACACGGTTTTGATCGATTGAAGAGATTCAACGAGAATCGCCGTGCGCTTTGAAGGCCATTCCTGCCGACGACCTTTTAGCATACATTGAGGATTGGAAAAAAAGTTGGCATAAGTGCATTGTGTCCGGAGGGGATTACTTTGGTTCAACAGTTCACCAATCTTTCACGCCAAAGGCCGAGCGGTATGTCCATTTAGATCAAACACCATCTTAAACCCTTAGTAGAAAGCGTTGAAATGCTTCCAAACAAGATCTGGGGATTCACGTGTTGGTTGCAAACTTTAAAACAAAAGTACGTGTGGCCGTTTCATACGCAAAACCAGGATCGAGCAACGATGACATTACCGACGCCATTGACGAGAACTTGGACAGTAAAAATCGTGATTACAAAATAGTATTGGCTGCTGATTTCAATATTGATAGGGTTACCGAGCTCGGACGAGAATTTTGCAAAATAATGGATGAGATTTACTACATGACTTTGAGAAATAACTTTGCTCAATATACAACGAGAGTTTGGACGAGCATTGATGCAATATTTTCAGCATGCAGAGCGTAAGAACATGTTTATAATTTTCTTTTATCAATTCAGAAAAAATCTGCACCTCAAACAAAATGACACTAATTGTAACTATATTTGCTTATTTCAGCATTTTCTTTCTTTGACTACAATTGTTTAAATATTGTTTGACGAGTTTCTTTAATTTTATGCTTGATTACATTTATACCCAATATATTTTTAAAAATGAACCGGTTTTCTATCACAAGCTAAACTCCTTTTATTTATTTTTCAGGATTGTGACATTCTACAAAATCGTTTTACATAATAGACATAATATTTGATTTCGTAAGTAATTTTCAGGGATTCAACATAAAAATCTATTTTTCAGAAAAATAAAATTTTTATACTTTTTGCAAGTAAATGAACTCGAAAATGTTATTTTTCAATGAATATCATCCTTTATTATTGGAATCGGGGACTTACTTGGAAAATATCAGCAACTAAATCTAACATAATTTTTTTTCCCCTTCTTAAAACGATGTAGACATCTTCATTTCTCCAATAAAAAGAACTTTTTTTAAGTCTGAAAACATGAAGTATAAAACGGCTTATTCCATCTTTTTCAATTCTATATAACAATTTAAGTTGTATTGTCTCACAAAGAGATTACTGATAAAAATAAAAGAAAAAAAAATAAGTAAATAGATAAAAATAAAAATGGAATATCGTAAATAACAGTCAGCTTTTATTCCTAAAACTTTAATAATTGCTTTTTAAAAGCTGGCATCAGGAATTCAATATCAGTGCGGTAATTCTACTTTTAGAAGAAGAAAGGGAAAAATTAATTTAGTTTTTCTTTCTCTTGCGTTTTATTATTTTCTTCCACATCAACTTAATCTTTGATGAAAAGATCTTTAAGATCTATTCAACCAAAAATATCAAAGAAAACGAAGCTTTCTCAAGAAAAACGTATCAGTAAAAAGTATAAATGAATTCTCTTTTGACTTTTAAATGTAAATTACTTTCTCGTTCTTTTAAAAGCGGCGAAAGATAATAACAGTAACAGTAAAAAATGTTCTTTTCTTGTTCGTCCTTTTTTGATAAAAGAAAGTGTATTATTCCGAACGCCGCGTTGTATGTAGTTCCAAAAAGGATATTTCCGAGAAAAATGAAGGAACAAGTAAAAAAAAAAAGTAATTTTTGTCGGTAAAACGTTAAAAAGTAGCTGCGATATGTGTGACGACGTCCTTTTTCTAAACTTTCCCCTTTAATAACGGAAGCTTTTGTTTTGTCTGTGCTTTCGAAAATTTGTAAAACTCATTATTAAAAGTGGTATTTTCGTTGATACACTTTTGATGCCTGTCTCTTCTTTTTTTTTTCTTTTCAAGTTTTTCTTTTTCCTATACAAAACTTTCCGGGAAAAAAAAAGTTTCACTTCGCCTTTTACAATTAAAGTGTAACCTTTGGAAAATGGCGCAATTTCGAACATGTTCCTAGGGAGTTACTTTTGCATTCTTTGAGATCTTCTTTTTTAAAAAAAGAATGTTTTTAGTCATTTTATGATAATATCAGCGTTACCTCTCTTTTATTAGTGAGGATTAAAGAATACTTTTGAAAGGAAGGTTGTTTATATTATTAAACATTTTTTTATTGAGTTTAAAAAATTTGCATTATTATTTTCATATTTCATGGGATTTTTGTGACACTTTTCGTTGCCAGATGATGTATAAGCCGATGTAGTATTTCAAAAATTTCGAAAGATTAAGAACACAGTAACCAAAAACATATTTAAAATAATTTTATGCAATCTTTAAAGTCAACAATATTTCTGTTTTGTGGACATAGTAAAGTATTATCATAAATATTTTTTTTTCATTTTTGAAAATAAAATTAATTAGTAGCTGCTTATTAATGGCGGCCAAAACTGTAAGGAGATAGATTAATTAGTTAAGAATATTAATTTTTGCTTTATTGAAGTTTGACAAAAATTAATCATTAAAAAAAAAAATTTAGACAACTTGAAATTAAAATTTTAAGAATAGCCTGTTAATTAATTAATGGTTGTTAAAAACTCAAAAATATTTTCTAGCAAATTTATGAATGTTAAGAACTTTTTATATTGAAAAATTGAATATCATTACAAGATTAGTTATCGATATAATTTTTGATATTTGATTATCGTTTATGTATATATATTGTGTTTATTGCCGCAATGACTGTAATCGATTTAATTATCGATATAATTTGATTGCAACTTTATATATATACATACTACTGAGCTATTACATATACTAGACTATTGAGCTATTACATATACTAGACTATTGAGCTATTACATATACTAGACTATTGAGCTATTACATATACTACATATACTAGAGCTATTTCCTTTGCTTATGAAACATCCTCACAAAAAAATTCGCCACCAGAAAGCTTTAAAGTGCATTCTACTCCTCCTCCAAATGATACAAAATTTATACTGATACTTCAAATGCTTGTCAGATAAAAAAAAAATACATAAATACAGAGGTGTCCAAAAAGTAAGACCAATTTTCAATTTGAAATTCCGGGGGCTTATGAAATTTCAATTTTGTTATCTGTTTTAGGTTGCTGACACTGTCCTAAACATGTGTGTGAAATTTAACGTCAAAAATATTTATAGAAATGTTTGAATTCTTGACTTTGTATGACTAAAACTGATTTAATTTTTAAATGTTTGAAGTAATTGAGCAAAGAACTTGCTTTCAATTTTGTTTGCGGAAACGTATAGAATGTTGCAGACGGCATTCGGTTAGCATTCCTGTATCGGGAAGAAATGTTTACATGTGGTATAAACAGTTCAAAGAAGACAGAAAACGCGTTGAAGACGAAGAGTCCACTGCGCGACTATCCAACTCAACCAACGAAGCTCACGTGCAAAAAAATAAAGATTTATTGCATGCAAACCGTCGGTTTACAATTAGAGACGTTCTTGATTATGTTGGAATTTCAAATGGAATGATCAAATTCCACTGGGGCCTCAAACACATCAAATTTCGATTGGTACCGAAAACACTAAATGCCTCAGCTCACACTGCATTGATTCTTCGCGACCTTTTTGCCAAAATGAAACTGGGGATTCACGTGTTGGTTGTAAACTTTAAAACAAAAGTACGTGTGGTCGTTTTATATGCAAAACCAGGAACGACAAACGATGACAATACCGACACCATTGACGAGACCTTGGACAGTAAAAATCGTAATTACAAAATAGTATCGGCCAGCGATTTCAATATTGATATGGGTACCGAGCGTGGACGAGAATTTTGCGAAATAATGGATGAGATTTACTACATGACTTTGAGAAACAATATTTCTCAATATACAACGAGAGCTCGGAAGAGCATTGATGCAGTGTTTTCAACAAACAGCGCAAGAACATGTTTATAATTTTTCTTTTATCAATTCAGAAAGAAATTTTCATCTCAAACAAAATGACACTAATTGTAACTATGTTTTTTAATGTCGCATTTTCTTTCTTTGACTACAATTGTTTAACATCTTGTTTGACGAGTTTCTTTAATTTAATGCTTGATTACATTTATTCCCAATATATTTTTAAAAAATAAGAAACTGTTTTCTATCACAAGATAAACTCAATTTATTTATTTTTCTTTCTTTCTAATGCAACTGGCAAGTTTTTTCAGGATTGTAATATTCTACGAAATCATTTTACATAATAGTCATAATATATAATTTCGTAAGTAATTTTCAGAAGTGGGATTCAACATAAAAGAAAAACGTAACGTAAAAATCTATTTTTCCAGAAAAATAGATTTTTATACTTTTTGCAGTTAAATGAACTCGAAAATGTTATTTTTCAAGAGAATATCGTCCTTTATTATTGGAGCCGTTGACTTACTTAGAAAATATCAGCAACAAAATCTAACGTAGATTTTTTTTCCTTCTTAAAACGATGCAGACATCTTCATTTTTCCAATAAAAAGAACTTTTTTAAATCTGAAAACATGAAATTCAAAACGGCTTATTCCATCTTTTTCAATTCTATATAACAATTTAAGTTGTATTGTCTCACAAAGAGATTACTAATAAAAATTAAATACAAAAAAAATAATAAATGAAATAAAAAAATGGAATATCGTAAATAACAGTCAGCTTTTATTCCTAAAAGTTTAATAATTACTTTTTAAAAGCTGGCATCAGGAATTCAATATCAATGCGGTAATTCTACTTTTAGAAAAAGAAGAAGAAAGGGAAAAATTAATTTAGTTTTTCTTTTTTCTGAGCTTTATTATTTTCTTTCACATTAACTTAATCTTTGATGAAAAGATATTTAAGATCTATTCAACCAAAAATGGCAAAGAAAATGAAGCTTTCTCAAGAAAAACGTATCAGTACAAAGTATAAATGAATTCTCTTTTGATTTTTAAATGTAAATTACTTTCTCGTTCTTTTAAAAGCACCAAAAGATAATAACAATAACAGTAAAAAAAATGTTTTTTCCACCGTTCTTTTTTGATAAAAGAAAGTGTATTATTTACGAACGCCACGTTGTATGTAGTTCCGAAAAGGATATTTCCGAGAAAAATGAAAGAACAAGTTAAAAAAAAAAAAGTAATTTTTGTCGGTAAAACGTTAAAAAGAAGCTGCGATATGTGTGACGACGTCCTTTTTATAAACTTTCCTATTAATAACGGAAGCTTTTGTTTTGCCTGTGTTTTCGAAAATTTGTAAAACTCATTATTAAAAGTGGTATTTTCGTTGATACACTTTTGATGCTTGTCTCTTCTTTTTTTTTCTTTTCACGTATTTTCTTTTTTCTTTCGACGGAAAAAAAAGTTTCGTTTCGTCTTTTAGAATTAAAGTGTATTTTGCTTTGGAAAATGGCGCAATTTCGAACATGTTCCTAGGGAGTTACTTTTGCATTCTTAGAGATCTTTTTTTAAAAAAAGAATGTTTTAGTCATTTTATGATAATATCGGCGTTACCTCTTTTTTATTAGCGACGATTAAAGAATACTTTTTGAAAGAAAGCTTGTTTTTATTATTAAACAATTTTTCTTTTAGTTTGAAAAATTTGCATTATTATTTCATATTTCTTTTGATTTTCCTGACACTTTTCGTTGCCAGATGACGTGTAAGGCGATGTAGTATTTCGAAAATTTCGAAAGATAAAGAACACAATAACCAAAAACATATTTAAAGTAATTTTATGCCATCTTTAAAGTCAACTATATTTCTGTTGTGTGTACATAGTAAAGTATTATCATAAGTAATTTTTTTCTTATTTGAAAAAAAAATTAATTAGTAGCTGCTTATTAATAGTGGGCAAAACTGAAAGGCAGATAGATTAATTTTTAAGAATATTAATTTTTGCTTTACTGAAGTTTGACAAAAATTAATCTTTAAAAATAAATTTTGGATAGCTTGAAGATAAAATTTAAAGAATAACGTGTTAATTAATCAATGGTTGATAATAACTCAAAAGTTTTTATAGCAAATTTATGAATGTGAAGAAATTTTTGGGAATATATATGTCAAGACGAGTTTCCTACGAGCATAAGGAATACATTAGAAAGTATGTTTATCGTAAAACTTTCAAACTCAAATGTATGCCCTCCTGAAAAGAAATTGATTATCGATATAATTATTGATATTTGATTATCGTTTAATATATATATATTGTGTTTATTGCCGCAATGTCTGCAATCGTTTTAATTATCGAAACAATTTGATTATCATTTTCTATATATATATATAAATGATAATTGATAATAATGATAATATTTATGATAATATATATAAATGATAATAACTTACTCCCTATAAATTTCAATATTTCAATTATTTTCAATGTCCTAATTTTTTTCATTTCAGTGTTAAAATTTAAGAATATTAATGTAGAAAATTGTGTATAAAGATTGCTTACTTGATTTTCTAAGTGCTTAAATTTTGCTCAGAGATTAATCAAGTTAAAACATCAAATTTCTATTTCTTGTTGCTATGATTTGATAACTGGGCAAAAAAAAATATTAGCATCTTCTTAAATCATCAGCGTAATATTTAAGCACACATCTTCATCATCAACAAAGTTATTGCATGTAATCGAACATCATTTTCTTTCCAAGTTTGCTTGAATCTGAAATATCCATTTTTTTTTTAAATTGTGAAGTATTTGTTAATTGTAAATTTCATACTTTGGAATATAGAGTTTCTATTATATCACGATGAAATTATCATTATGCATAACTTTGTGTTTTATTTACACAAAGGTACATTTTCTTTCTTTTTCTTCGCTGGAATAAGTTTCAGCGTCTTACAAAGTCCAGCGTAACTCAAACACTAATGAATATTTTGACGTCGAATTTCACACATATGTCAAGGACACTGCTAGCAACCTAAAAAAGAAAAAAAAATTGAAATTCCATAATCCCCGGGAATTTTAAATTAAAAATTGGACATACTTTTTGGACATAGTACTATATATAAATGGTAATTCAGCATAATGATAATAACTTAATCCCTATAGATTTCAATATTTAATCAACTTTCTTTATTTCAATGGTCTATTTTTTCTTTTCAGGGTATATTAGAATTTAACGGGCCTGAATGACCGAGTGGCTAGCGCTCTGGCGCTCGGTGTCACAGGGTTCGAGTCTCTTTGGTGTCATAGATGTGTGTAGTGGTTCGGAATCCACTTTAAACCGTAGGTCCCAGTCTAACATGATCGTAGAGCGTTGCGGGGTATTGTTACTTCGCGTCCGTAGTTTATCTGCAAGCTACACGCTCCTCCTGTGTATTGCTAAGTGAATAACGTCTGTGCGGCGCTTGCCTTAAGGCATCCAAGACAACTATCTAAGTATTTGCCAGCTGCATTAGAACAAAACAAAATATTAGAATTTAAGAATATTAATCTAGAAATTGTGTATAAAGATTGCTTATTTAATTTGCTAAGTGCTTAAAGTTTTGCTCTGAGATTATTCACATTAAATCATTAATTTAAAGAGTAATTATGAAATTACACATAAACTAAATTTCTATTTATAGTTATGATTTTATAGAGTATATTTTATAGTGTATGATCAGAAAAATATTATAGCCACACATCTTCTTCAGAAACAAAGTTATTAGATGTAATTAAACATCCTTTTCAGGTTTGTTAAATCTAAAACTTCTAGTTTTTTTAAAAATTCTTAAAGCATTTGCTAATGATAATTTTCATTCTCTGAAATAACCAAAGATTTATCATATCACAATGGAATTATTCATTAGGGTCAATCATTATGCATGACTTTCTGTTTTATTTATACAAAGGTATATTTTCTTTCTTTTTTTATTCTTTTTTTTTTCAAAAACCCCATTCGTTTACTTTCCATTTGCGATCTAATATTCATATTGCCACAAACGAATCCCAAATTAGATTCAATTTACCAACTTCATTTACAAATTTAAGAAACATGAACAAGAAAAAAAAAAAAATAATAATTCCAAACTGTGTAAACCAAAGCAAATCCAAAATTGTTAACCTCATTAGTCACGTGATTTCTTTCCCGGCAAAGACCGAACACAAGTTCGTTTCGAGTTTTTCATTTGGGGTGCTATTTGTCGAGCCCGGTGGCAACAAAGATCTCGGATTATTTGTCTTTGTTCGTTCCATTTGGTTCGTAACCCGCTCCTGTCTTGAGCAAACAAAGAACTGCCGCAATTAGCACGGTTGTTGACTCAGAATTTCTGGCGGGAGTGGTGGAAGACATGACCTTTTGTGTTTGCATGATACCGGCGGAAGATTTCTTGCAGTATCTACTACAATAGGCTGGTAATAAGGAAAGTTTCTTTGTCTGCAAAGTTCTGTAACATTGATGTGAAATTAGTTGCATTCCATAATCTTAAACTAATGTGCTTACGATTATGTTTATAGATCATTTTTGTCATCAACTTCTTTTTCTTATGGTTAGTTGAATGTATCTGTAGATTTATGTCTAAATATTCCGATTTTCTAAAAGTCTTTCTATGAAATTAACATCATTGTTAACTATCATTCCGAAGTTAACATCATTATTAAATATCTTTCCGAAATAAACATCATTGTTAAACATCATTCTGAAATTAACATTATGATTGAAAATAGCTGCATTCCATAATCTTAAACTAATGTGCTTATGATTATATTTATAGATGATTTTCTCTTCAAGTTCTATGCATTTCTTTCCGATATAGGAATGCTCACCGAATGCCTTCTGCAACATTGTATACGTTTCCGAAAACAAAAACAGTTCTTTGCTCAATTAATTCAGATATTTCAAAAATGGTCAGAATCGATTTTATCGTCTCACAAAGCCAAACGTAACTAAAACACTAATGAATATTTTGACGACAAATTTCATAGATTACAAGGACAGTGCCAGCAATCTTAAACAATGAAAATAAGGGCTTTTTATTGAAAATGGTTTATAGATCATTTTGTCATCAACTTCGATTTTCATTTTGGAATATAAAAATTTCGTAACCTTCATAAATTTTCTAGATAATGTTTTTGATTTTTCTATTCTATAAATTAACATCATTTTAATTATCATTCAAGATGTCTAAAATTTTTATTAATATTATCTTTGTTGTTGTTTTGTTGTTTCTTATCCCACTTATTTTTGGCCATCATTCAAGACCCATATAACTCATGATTGAAGGGGAAAAAGCAGCTTCTGTTGTGATAGCATTCTAAACAGAAATGTTGTTGACTTTTGATTATATTTCATAGATGATTTTCTTTGCTTAAAGTGGATTCGAACCACTACAAACATCCATGGCACATCATCTGGATTCAAACGAAACCTGTCACCGAGCGCCAGGGCCTAGACACTCTGCCAACATTGTCCCAAATTTGCCAACGGCATGCAGTTCTTTTCTCAATAAAAATGATTTAAAATCGGTGCTAACTAGAACCGGTATTTCAAATCGTCTCCGTTGGCAATATATTCTCTTAAATCCCTATATAATATTCTCTTCTTTTCAATGACAAGCAGTCACATAGAATGCAAAAAGTCTGCCTACTGGCAGACCTGAAGCATGGAATGTTTTCTTTTTAAAAAACAATACGTCCAAATTCCAGTTCATGTTACAACGGGATCAGAAAGTTTAAAGCGGATTCCGAACCACTAGAAAACATATATATATAGATCATATGAAATGTGTATCGATAAAGGCCATTTTCGCATATATTAAAAAAATTGTAACATTCAGAAATTTGTTTGAAATTTTTTTTTTTGAGTTATTTTCAGCCATTGATTAATTAACAGACTATTCTTTAAATTCTATTTTCAAATTGTCTAAAATTTATTTTCAATGATTAATTTTTATTCAAACTTCAGTAAAGCAAAAATTAATATTCTTAACTAATTAATCTATCTACCTCACAGTTTTGACCACCATTAATAACACAGCTACTAATTAATTTTATTTTCAAAAATGGAGAAAAAAATTATTTAAGTTAATAACGTGCACAAAATAGAAATATTGTTGACTTTAAAGATTGCATAAAATTATTTTAAATATGTTTTTGGTTACTGTGTTCTTTATCTTTCGAAATTTTTGGAATACTACACCGGCTTACACATGATCTGGCAAAGAAAAGTGTCAGGAAAATCAAAAGAAATATGAAATAATCATGCAAATTTTTCAAACTCAATAAAAAATATTTAATAATATAAACAAGCTTCCTTTCAAAATGTATTATTTAATCCTCGCTAATAAAAGAGAGGTAACGCCGATATTATCATAAAATGAATAAAAACATTCTTTAAAAAAAATATCTTTCAGAATGCAAAAGTAACTCCCTAAGAACATGTTCGAAATTGCGCCATTTTCGAAAGCAAAATACACTTTAATTGTAAAAGACGAAATAAAACTTTTTTTTTCCGGAAAGTTTTGTCTAGGAAAAAAAAACTTGAAAAGAAAAAAATTAAAGACAGGCATCAAAAGTGTATCAACGAAAATACCACTTTTAATAATGAGTTTTACAAATTTTCGAAAACACAGGCAAAACAAAAGCTTCCGTTATTAATAGGAAAGTTTAGAAAAAGAACGTCGTCACACATATCGCAGCTTCTTTTCACCGTTTTACCGACAAAAATTACTTTTTTTTAACTTGATTTTTTCATTTTTCCAGGAAATATCCTTCTTCGGAACTACATACAACGTGGCGTTCGGAATAATACACTTTCTTTTATCAAAAAAGAACTTTGAAAATAACATTTTTTTTACTTTTATTGTTATTATCTTTTGCCGCTTTTAAAAGAACGAGAAAGTAATTTACATTTAAAAGTCAAAAGAGAATTCATTTATACTTTTTACTGATACATTTTTCTTGAAAAAACTTCATTTTCTTTGCCATTTTTGGTTGCATAGATTTTAAAGATCTTTTCATCAAAGATTAAGTTGATGTGGAAGAAAATAATAAAAGAAAGAAAAAAAAGAAAAACTAAATTAATTTTTGCCTTTCTTCTTCTAAAAGTAGAATTACCGCACTGATATAGAATTCCTGATGCCAGCTTTTAAAAAGTAATTTTTAAAGTTTTAGGAATAAAAGCTGACTGTTATTTACGATATTTATTTATTTTTATTTTATTTATTTATTTATTTTTTGTCTTTTATTCTTACCGGTAATCTCTTTGTAAGACAATACAACTTAAATTGTTATATAGAATTGAAAGAGATGGAATAAGACGTTTTGTACTTCATGTTTTCAGATTTAAAAAAGTTCTTTTCATTGGAAAAATGAAGATGTCTGCATCGTTTTAAGAAGGAAAAAAAATCTACGTTAGATTTAGTTGCTGATATTTTCCAAGTAAGTCAACGATTCCAATAATAAAAGATGATATTCTTTGAAAATAATATTTTCGAGTACATTTCACTGCAAAAAGTATAAAAATTCTATTTTTCTGGAAGATAGTTTTTTGCATTACGTTTTCCTTTTATGTTGAATTCCACTTCTGAAAATTACTTACGGACTGAAATATTATGACTATTATGTAAAACGATTTCGTAGAATATTACAATCTTGAAAAATAAACAAAATGAGTTTAGCTTGTGATAAAAACCGTTTCTTATTTTTTTAAAAATATATTGGGAATAAATTTAATCAAGCATTAAATTAAATAGATTCGTCAAACAATATGTTAAACAACTGCAATCAAAGAAAGAAAATGCTGTATTAAAAAATATAGTTAACTGGAGAATTATTTGCGTTTCGTTTGACGTGCAGGTTTCGTTCTGAATTGATAAAAGAAATATTATAAACAGAAATATTTGCATATAAATATAGTATCTAATTAATAATTCATCATCATCATCATCAATAGCTCGACAGCCCAGTGTGGGCCAAGACTTTCATTTGAAGAGATTTCCGTGCATTCCTCTGACAACAAGTGTCCTCCAATTCTGAACCTTCAGTACAACAAAATAGTTTTCAATTGCGTCTATCCATCGCAACTTGGGTCGTCTCTTCCTCTTTTTCCCTGTGGCTTTACCAAAACGAGCCTCCTTACAAGGTTTAAATCATTCATTCATTCCAAATACATGAGCAGCCCAGTTTAATCTGTCGATCTAAATAAATGTTATAATATCTGAAACTTTACAGCATTTTTAAATTTCTGCGTTGTATTGTCTTCTCCAACAATCACTTTGACTAATGCCTCCAAGAATAGCCCTTAAAATCCTCTGCTCAAATATACCCAAGTGGGTATCATCAGATCTGGTCAATGTACATGGTAATTAATAATTAGTCAGATATAATTTAGATTCTATACTTCTATAGTATTACTAGAGAAACGCACCAAACCATACGCTAAACAACTGTAATAAAAAAAGACTATGCTCAACTAAAATATATAGTTAAATTTAGTATAACAACAATATTCTTTCAATATACCAAATAACCACGTATTTGTATAAGATTTTTCTTTTACCAATTTTTCACCACAGGCATACACAGGCCTATTCAGCCATTTTTTACGATAGATCAAGCATACAAAGAGACGAATCCCACACAAATCAATAGGAATATACAGAAATCGATTGCTGAACTCTTCTTTCATCACATGATAAACGTGTTGAATTTATATTTGCAATGCTGATGTGCGCTCTATTTTGTTACTTTATGGATAGGACAACGTGCGAATCAATGAATATGATCCATTCGACACATATCGTAGACTGCCCAAAATGGTTGGTATAGCTGTCCCTTCTTATTAGTCTAGTCCACCAAGTTACATATTTTACAAAAACAATGCAATATGCAAACCAACCTTTCCCAATCTCAGATTGGAGATAGTGCTGTCATAGTCATAATAGCATAAATTTATAATTAGAGAATACTAAACAAAAATCTTCAAGTTATCCAAAATTTAGATAAATTTTTGTCAAACTTCAGTAAAGCCAAAAGTATTATTCTTAACTAATTAATAACTCTTATAGTTTTGACCCCTTTAATAAGAAGCTACTAATTAATTTTATTTTCAAAAACGGAAAAAAAATTACTTATGATAATACTTTACTATGTACACAAAACAGAAATATTGTTGACTTTACAGATTGCATAAAATTATCTTAAATCTGTTTTTGATTATTATGTTCTTTATCTTTCGAAATTTTTGAAATACTGCATCAGATTACACATCATCTGGCAACGAAAAGTGTCACAAAAATCCCATGAAATATAAAATAATAATGCAAATTTTTCAAACTCAATAAAAAATGTTTAATAATATAAACAAGCTTCCTTTCAAAAAGTATTCTTTAATCCTCGCTAATAAAAGAGAGGTCACGCCGATATTATCATAACATGAATAAAAACATTCTTTTTTTTAAAAAAGAAGATCTCTAAGAATGCAAAAGTAACTCCCTAGGAACATGTTCGAAATTGCGCCATTTGCCAAAGCAAAATACACTTTAATTGTAAAAGATGAAATGAAACTTTTTTTTCCCGGAAGGTTTTGTCTAGGAAAAAGAAAAACTTGAAAACAAAAACAGGAAAAAAAAGTTATCAAAAGTGTATCAACGAAAATACCACTTTTAATAATGAGTTTTACAAATTTTCGAAAACACAGGCAAAACAAAAGCTTCCTTTATTAATAGGAAATTTTAGAAAAAGGACGTCGTCACACATATCGCGGCTTCTTTTAACGATTTAGCGACAAAAATTACTTTTTTTTTTAATTGTTCTTTCATTTTTCTCGGAAATATCCTTTTTGGAACTACATACAACGTGGCGTCCGGAATAAAACACTTTCTTTTTATCAAAAAAGAACTTTGAAAAGAACATGTTTTTTTACTGGTATTGTTATTATCTTTTGCTGTTTTTAAAAGAACGAGAAAGTAATTTACATTTAAAATTCAAAAGAGAATTCATTTATACTTTTTACTGATACGTTTTTCTTGAGAAAGCTTCGTTTTCATTGCCATTTTTGGTTGAGTAGATCTTAAAGATCTTTTCCTCAAAGATTAAGTTGATGTGGAGGAAAATAATAAAACGCAAGAGAAAGAAAAACTAAATTAATTTTTCCCTTTCTTCTTCTAAAAGTAGAATTACCGCACTGATATTGAATTAATGATGCTAGCTTTTAAAAAGTAATTATTAAAGTGTAAGGAATAAAAGCTGACTGTTATTTACGATATTCCATTTTTTTTTTTTTTTTTTTTTATTATTATTATTTTTTTTTTTTTTACTTTTATTTTTATCGGTAATCTGTTTGTGAGACAATACAACTTAAATTGTTATATAGAATTGAAAAAAGATGGAATAAGCCGCTTTCTACTTCATGTTTTCAGATTTAAAAAAGTTTTTTGTATTGGAAAAAATGAAGATGTCTACAAATTTTTAAAGAGGAAAAAAAAATCTACGTTAGATTTAGTTGCTGATATTTTCCAACTAAGTCAACGATTTCAATAATAAAGGATGATATTCTCTTCAAAAATAATGTTTTAGGGTTCATTTAACTGTAAAAAGTATAAAAATTCGATTTTTCTGAAAAATGGATTTTTACATTACGTTTTCCTTTTATGTTGAAACCCACTTCTGAAAATTACTTACTGAATTAAATATTATGAATATTACGTAAAACGATTTTGTGGAATATTACGATCCTGAAAAATAAATAAATTGAGTTTAGCTTGTAATAGAAAACCGTTTCTAATTTTTTTAAAAATATATTGGAAAATAAATTTAATCAAGCATTAAATTAAAGAGACTCGTCAAACAATATGTTAAACAACTGCAATCAACGAAAGAAAATGCTGAATTAAAAAATATATTTACAATTAATGTCATTTTGTGTGAGGTGCATATTTCTTTCTGAATTGTTAAAAGAAAAATTATAAATAGAAATATTTGCATATAAATATAATGTCTAATTAATAATTCATAATCATCATCATTTTCGTCATCAATAGTTCGACAGGCCAGTGTAGGCCAAGACTTTCCTTTGTAGAGATTTCCGTGCATTCCTCTGGGAGACAAGGGTCCTCCAATTCTTAACCTTCAATACAGCAAAATCTTTTTCAATTGCGTCTATCCACCGCAACTTGTGTCGTCCTCTGCCTCTTTGTCCCTGTAGCTTTGCGAAAACGAGCCTTTTTTTACAGGTTTTAAATCATTCATTCTAAATACATGAGCAGACCAGTTTAATCTATGGATCTTAATAAATTTTTATAACATCTGGTTCTTTATAGCATTGATAAATTTCTGCGTTGTACCTTCTTCTCCAACAATTACTTTCCCTAACACTTCCAAGAATTGCCCGTAAAATCCCCCGCTCAAATATACCCAAATGGGTCTCATTAGATCTTGTCATATATAATATAGATTTTATAATTCTATAATATTACTAGAGAAGTTAACCAAACAATATGTTAGCAACTGTAATAAAAAAAAATACTATGCTGAACTGAAAAATATAGTTAAACTTAGTATCGCTAACTTAACTAATCGCTAAATTAAACTTAGTATAGCAACAATATTCGTTAAATATAATAAATATATAAATTCCCATGCATTTGTGAACGTATTTGTATAAGGTTTTACTTCTACAAATTTCTCACCACAGGCATGAGCAGGGCTATTTAACTCTTTTTTAGGATAGATGAAGCATATAAAACGACGAGCCTCACACAAATCAATGGGAATACACGAATCCGTAACCAGGACAACATCATATTCACACATGCTAATAGACAAATGGATTGCTGAATTCTTCAATCATCACATGATAAACGTATTGAGTTTAAACTTGCAATGCTGATGCGCTCTCTATTTTGTTATTTTAAGGATGGGACAATGTGAATATGACCCATTTGACCCACATCATAGACTGTCCAAAAGAGAAGAGTTGTCACTTCCTATATGTCTATTCCACCAAGTAACATATTTTAACAAAAATAATGAAATATGCGAACTAACCTTTTCCAATCTCTGCTTGGTGATAGTGCTGTCATAGTCATACTAGCATGAATTTAGAATTAGAGAACTGGAAGAACAAACAATACTTGGCTTTATATCCTTATGCATGTGAACTGAGAAACTCACTCGATGTATATTTTCAGGGGGCGAAACGACTTTATACTTTGAATATGTATTTCGTACTCTATTAGTAGAGAAACTCGTCGTGGCAGACATATATATATATACATACACATAAATAAAATTATCTTATAAATATTCTCTTCAATCCATATATAAATATTCTCTTCTTCTTCTTCAATGACACAACAGTCACACGGTGGGCCAAGGCCGTCTAACTACTGGCAGATTCCGAATCATGAAATGTTTTCTTTTTTCGTGGTAGAGATGTTAACCCTACGTCACACACCGTACAGTTCATGTTAGACAGGAATCTACAGTATAAAGAGGATTACGAATCATTACAAACATCCATGGTATTGCCGGGACTCGAACTCGAAATCTGTGGCGCTGAGCGCTAGTCACTCGGCTATCAGTCCCTAAATATTCGCAAATATTAATAAAAACATTTTACCATTCATAAATTTGTTTGAAAACTTTTTTGACTTATTATCAACCATTGATTAATTAACAGACTATTCTTTAAATTCTATTTTCAAGTAGTCTAAAATTTATTTTCAATGATTAATTTTTATTCAAACTTCAGTAAAGCAAAAATTAATATTCTTAACTAATTAATCTATCTGCCTTACAGTTTTGACCACTATTAATAAGCAGCTACTAATTAATTTTATTTTCAAAAATGGAAAAAAATTACTTATGATAATACTTTACTATGTACACAAAACAGAAATATTGTTGACTTTAAAGATTGCATAAAATTATTTTAAATATGTTTTTGGTTACTGTGTTCTTTATCTTTCGAAATTTTTGAAATACTACATGATCTGGCAAAGAAAATGTCACTTACGTCACAAAAATCCCATGAAATATGAAATAAAAATGCCGATTTTTCAAACTCAATAAAAAAATGTTTAATAATATAAACAAGCTTCCTTTCAAAAAGTATTCTTTAATCATCGCTAATAAAAGAGAGGTAACGCCTATATTATCATAAAATGACTAAAAACATTCTTTTTTTAAAAAGATCTCTCAGAATTCAAAAGTAACTCCCTAGGAACATGTTCGAAATTGCGCCATTTTGAAAAGCAAAATACACTTTAATTGTAAAAGACGAAATGAAACTTATTTTTTCCCGGAAAGTATTGTCTAATGAAAGAAAAACTTGAAAAGAAAAAAAGCAGAGACAAGCATCAAAAGTGTATCAACGAAAATATCACTTTTAATAATGAGTTTTACAAATTTTCGAAAACACAGGCAAAACAAAAGCTTCCGTTATTAATAGGAAAGTTTAGAAAAAGGACGTCGTCACACATATCGCAGCTTCTTTTTAACGTTTTACCGACAAAAATTTTTTTTTTTAACTTTTTGTTCTTTCATTTTTCTCGGAAATATCCTTTTTGGAACTACATACAACGTGGCGCTCGGAATAATACACTTTCTTTTATCAAAAAGAACTTTGAAAAGAACATTTTTTTTACTGTTATTGTTATTATCTTTTGCCGCTTTTAAAAGAACGAGAAAGTAATTTACATTTAAAAGTCAAAAGAGAATTCATTTATACTTTTTACTGATACGTTTTTCTTGAGAAAGCTTCATTTTCTTTGCCATTTTTGGTTGAATAGATCTTAAAGATCTTTTCATCAAAGATTAAGTTGATGTGGAAGAAAATAATAAAGCGCAGAAAAAAGAAAAACTAAATTAATTTTTTCCTTTCTTCTTCTAAAAGTAGAATTACCGCACTGATATTGAATTCCTGATGCCAGCTTTTAAAAAGTAATTATTAAAGTTTTAGGAATAAAAGCTGACTGTTATTTACGATATTCCCATTTTTTTATTTATTTTTATTTATTTTTTTTTTATTTTTATCAGTAATCTCTTTGTGAGACAATACAACTTAAATTGTTATATAGAATTGAAAAAGATGGAATAAGCCGTTTTGCACTTCATGTTTTCAGATTTAAAAAAAGTTCTTTTTATTGGAAAAATGAAGATGTCTACATCGTTTTAAGAAGGAAAAAAATCTACGTTAGATTTAGTTGCTGATATTTTCCAAGTAAGTCAACGATTCCAATAATAAAGGATGATATTCTTTGAAAAATAACATTTTCGAGTTCATTTAACTGCAAAAAGTATAAAAATTCTATTTTTCTGAAAAATAGATTTTTACATTACGTTTTCCTTTTATGTTGAATCCCACTTCTGAAAATTACTTACGAAATCAAATATTATGACTATTATGTAAAACGATTTTGTAGAATGTCAAAATCCTGAAAAAAAATAAATAAAATGAGTTTAGCTTGTGATAGAAAACAGTTTCTTATTTTTTAAAAATATATTGGGAATAAATTTAATCAAGCATTAAATTAAAGAAACTCGTCAAACAATATGTTAAACAGCTGCAATCAAAGAAAGAAAATGCTGTATTAAAAAATATAGTTAACTGAAGAATTAGTTTCATTTCATTTGAGGTGCAGATTTCTTTCTGAATCGATAAAAGAAAAATTATAAATAAAAATATTTGCATATAAATATAGTATCTAATTAATAATTCATCATCATCAATAGCACGGCACGGCCAGAGTTGGCCAAGGCTTGCTTTTGAAGAGATTTCCGTGCATTCCTCTGGGTGACAAGGGTCCTCCAATTCTTAACTTTTAGTACAGCAAAATCTTATTCAACTGCGTCTATCCATCGCAACTTGGGTCGTCCTCTTCCTCTTTGTCCCTGTGGCTTTGCGAAAACGAGCCTTTTTACAGGGTTCAAATCATTCATTCTAAATAAATGAGCAGCCCAGTTTAATCTATTGATCTTAATACATTTTCATAATATCTGAGTCTTTATAGCATTTATAAATTTCTGCGTTGTACCGTCTTCTAAAACAATTATTTTCCTAACACCTCCAAGAATAGCCTTTAAAATCTTCCCCTCAAATATACCCAAATGAGCCTCATCAGATCTTGCCAATGTCCATATTAACTAATAATTAGCCATATATAATTTAGATTCTATATTTCTATGATATTACTAGAGAAACTCACCAAACCATACGTTAAACAACTGTAATAAAAAAGACTATGCTGAACTGAAAAATATAGTTAAATACTTAATATCGTTAAGTTAAACTTACTACAGTTAAACTTAATATAACAACAATATTCTTTCAATATACCAAATAACCATGCATCTGTGAACGTATTTGTATAAGTTTTCTTTTACAAATTTCTCTACCAGGCATGCACCACAGGGCTATTCAACTATTTTTTTAGGATAGATCAAGCATACAAAACGACGAGTCCCACACAAATCAATGGGAATATAGACAAATGGATTGCTGAACTCTTCTATCATCACATGATAAACGTGTTGAATTTAAACTTGCAATGCTGATGCGCTCTCTATTTTGTTACTTTATGGGTAGGACAATGTGCGAATCAATGTGAATATGATCCATTTGACCCATCATCATAGACTGTCCAAAAGGGAAGAGTATAGCTGTCTCTTCTTATATGTCCAGTCCACCAAGTAACATATTTTAACAAAAACAATGAAATATGCGAACTAACCTTTTCCAATCTCAGCTTGGTGATAGTGCTTCATGCTAGTCATACTAGCATGAATTTAGAATTAGAGAACTGGAAGAACAAGCAATACTTGGCTTTATATCCTTATGTATGTGATCTGAGAAAGTCACTCGATGTATATTTTCCGGGGGCGAGACAAATTTGTACTTTGAATATGTATTTCGAACTCTATTCGTAAAGAAACTCGTCGTGGCCAGGCATATATATATGCATACCCATAAATAAAATTCTCTTATAAATATTCTCTTAAATTCACTATATAAATATTCTCTTCTTCTTCAATGACACACAGTCACACGGTGGAGCCAAGGCCGTCTGCCTACTGGCAGATTCCGAATCATGGAATGTTTTCTTTTTAAGGGGTAGAGATGTTAGCCCTACGTCCAACACTCTACAGTTCATGTTACAACGGGATCTACAGTTTAAAGCGGATTCCGAACCACTACAAACATCCATGGTACTGCCAAGACTCGAACCTGAAATGTGTGGCACTGAGCGCTAGTCACTCGGCTATCAGGCCCTAAATATTCGCATATATTAAAAAAAAATTTTAACATTCATAAATTTGTTTGAAAACTTTTTTGAGTTATTATCAACCATTGATTAATTAACAGACTATTCTTTAAATTTTATTTTCAAGTTGTATAAAATTTATTTTCAAAGATTAATTTTTATTCAAACTTCAGTAAAGCAAAAATTTAATATTCTTAACTAATTAATCTATCTGCCTTACAGTTTTGATCACCATTAATAACACAGCTACTAATTAATTTTATTTTCAAAAATGGAAAAAAAAAAAAATTACTTATGATAATACTTTACTATGTACACAAAATAGAAATATTGTTGACTTTAAAGATTGCATAAAATTATTTTAAATATGTTTTTGGTTACTATGTTCTTTATCTTTCGAAATTTTTGAAATACTACATCGGCTTACACATGATCTGGCAACTAAAATTGTCACAAAATGAAATATGAAATAATAATGCAAATTTTTCAAACTCAATAAAAAAATGTTTAATAATATAAACAAGCTTCCTTTCAAAAAGTATTCTTTAATCCTCGCTAATAAAAGAGAGGTAACGCCGATATTATCATAAAATGACTAAAAACATTCTTTTTTTTAAAAAAAAAAGATCTCTAAGAATGCAAAAGTAACTCCCTAGGAACATGTTCAAAATTGCGCCATTTTCCAAAGCAAAATACACTTTAATTGTAAAAGACGAAATGAAACTTTTTTTTCCGGAAAGTTTTGTCAAGGAAAAAAAAAAACTTGAAAAAAAAAAAAGAGACAGGCATCAAAAGTGTATCAACGAAAATACCACTTTTAATAATGAGTTTTACAAATTTTCGAAAACACAGGCAAAACAAAAGCTTCCGTTATTAATATTAAAGTTTAGAAAAAGGACGTCGTCACACATATCGTGGCTTCTTTTTAACATTTTACCGACAAAAATTACTTTTTTTTTTTACCTGTTCTTTCATTTTTCTCGGAAATATCCTTTTTGGAACTACATACAAGGTGGCGTTCGGAATAATACACTTTCTTTTATCAAAAAAGAACGGTGAAAATAACATTTTTTTTTTTTACTGTTATTGTTATTATCTTTTGCCGCTTTTAAAAGAACGAGAAAGTAATTTACATTTAAAAGTCAAAAGAGAATTCATTTATACTTTTTACTGATACGTTTTTCATGAGAAAGCTTCGTTTTCTTTGCCATTTTTGGTTGAATAGATCTTAAAGATCTTTTCATCAAAGATTAAGTTGATGTGGAAGAAAATAATAAAGCTCAGAAAAAAGAAAAACTAAATTAATTTTTCCCTTTCTTCTTCTAAAAGTAGAATTACCGCACTGATATTAAATTCCTGATGCCAGCTTTTAAAAAGTAATTATTCAAGTTTTAGGAATAAAAGCTGACTACTATTTACGATATTCCATTTTTTTTAAATTTATTTTTATTTATTTTTTTTAACAGTAATCTCGTTGTGAGACAATACAACTTAAATTGTTATATAGAATTGAAAAAGATGGAATAAGCCGCTTTGTACTTCATGTTTTTAGATTTAAAAAAAGTTCTTTTTATTGAAAAAATGAAGATGTCTATATCGTTTTAAGAAGAAAAAAAATATATACGTTAGATTTAATTGCTTATATATTCCAAGTAAGTCAATGATTCCAGTAATAAAGGATGATATTCTTTTGAAAAATGACCTTTTCGAGTTCATTTAACTGCAAAAAAGTATAAAAATCTATTTTTCTGAAATATAGATTTTTACATTACGTTTTCCTTTTATGTTGAATCCCACTTCAGAAAATTACTTACGAAATCAAATATTATGACTATTATAAAAAACAATTTTGTAGAATGTCACAATCCTGAAAAATAAATAAAATGAGTTTAGCTTGTGATAGAAAACCGGTTCTTATTTTTAAAAAATATATTGGGAATAAATTTAATCAAGCATTAAATTAAAGAAACTCTTTCTAACGGTATGTTAAACAATTGTAGTCAGAAAAAGAAAATGCTGAATTAAAAAATATAGTTACAATTAGTGTCATTTTGTTTTAGGTGCAGATTTTTTCTGAACTGATAAAAGAAAAATTATAAACATGGTCTTAGGCTGTGTGTTGAAAACACTGCATCAATGCTCGTCCGAGCTCTCGTTGTATATTGAGCAATGCTATTTCGCGAAGTCATGTAGTAAATCTCATCCATTATTTTGCAAAATTCTCGTCCGCGCTCAGTACCCATATCAATATTGAAATCATCGGCCAATAGTATTTTGTAATTACGATTTTTACTGTCCAAGATCTTGTCAATGGCGTTGGTATTGTCATCGTTGCTCAATAATGGTTTTGCATATAAAACGGCCACACGCACTTTTGTTTTAAAGTTTGCAACCAACACGTGAATCCCCAGATCTTGATTTGGAACCATTTCAGCGCTTTCTTCTAAGGGTTTAAGATGGTGTTCGATGTAACTGCCCACACCGCTCGGCCTTCGCCGTGAAAGATCGCTCACTAAATGATGGTGATCGAAACCATTTAAGTCGAATATGACTCTTAATATCATCTATGTTTCAGACAACAGAAAGATATCACTGTTCATACTCACATTGCTTACATTCGTTGAACAACGTTTACATTTGTCCATTGTTGTATCCATTATTCAATTTGCTGGATGCGTTTTTTGTTTGCTCCACGAACCCCTTACTAGGACAACATCATGCTCACACATGATAATAGAAATATTTGCTTATAAATATAGTATCTAATTAATAATTCATCATCATCCCCACCATCAGCAGGACAGCACAGAATAGGCACAGGATTTCCTTTGACGAGTTTTTCATGCATTCCTTAATTACACCAATGCGGTAAAACTGACCTTCCAGAAATTCATACACTCACGTCCTTCTGGGTTTTGTACTACTGTGCCCAAAGAGTAAGACCAAATATTTTTTTTCAAAAACTCTTCATTTATTATTCCCCTCCGGACACAATGCACTTGCGCCAATTTCCTGTCCAATTCTCAACGCATACTAAAAGTCATCGGCAGGGATGGCCTTCAAAGCGCGCGGCGATTCACGTTGAATTTCTTCAATCAACTGAAAATGGTGTTCCGGAGTGGTCTTTTGAGTTTATGGTATAGCCAGAAGAGCACGGTATAAATACGGTGGTTCAGGAACGGTATGAGTATCATTTTTTGGCGAAAAATTCACGAATCAATGCAGTGTGAGCTGGCGCATTCAGTGTTTCGGTACCAATCGAGATTTGACGCGTTTAAGGGCCAAAATGGAATTGCTCGATCCTTTTGAAATTTCAACATCATCAGCAAGGTCTCTAATTGTAAATCGACGGTTTGCAAGCACCAAATCTTTAATTTTTTGAACGTGATCTTCGTCGATTGAGATCGATGGTCGACCAGAGGGCTCTTCGTCTTCAACGCGTTCTCTGCCTTCTTTGAACTTTTTATACCACTTCTAAACATTTCTTTTCGATAAAGGAATGCTCACCGAATGCCTTCTGCAACATTCTATACGTTTCAGCAAACAAAATTTAATGCAAGTTCTTTGCTGACATTTCAAAAATCACCGGAATCAGTTTTAGCGTCTCACAAAGCCAAGCGAAACTGAAACACTAATGAATATTTTGGCGTCACATTTCCCACAGATGTCAAGGAAAGAAAAGAAAAAGTAAAAAAAAAAAATTTTTAATTTCATAAACCCCGGTAATTTTAAATTGAAAATTGGTCTTACTTTTTTAGTACATAAACGATAATCGAATATCAAAATTATATCGATAACTAATATTGTATTTATATTCAATTTTTCAATATAAAAATTTCTTAACATTCATAAATTTGCCAGAAAATGTTTTTGATTTTTTTTTTCAACCATTAATTAATTAACAGGGCATTCTTAAAATTTTATCTTCAAATCGTCTACAAATTTTTTAATGATTAATTTTTGTCAAACATCAGTAAAGAAAAAAATCATTATTCGTAACTAATTAATCTGCGTTATATTTTTAACCACCATTAATAAAGCAGCTACTAATTAATTTTATTTTCAAAAATGGGAGCAAAAAATTCACGGATGATACTTTACTATGTACACAAAAAAAAGTATTGTTGACTTTAAAGATTGCATAAAATTATTTTAAATATGTTTTTGGTTACTGTGTTCTTTATCTTTCGAAATTTTTGAAATACTACAACGGCTTAGACATCATCTGGCAACTAAAATTGTCACAAAATGAAATATGAAATAATAATGCAAATTTTTCAAACTCAATAAAAAAATATTTAATAATATAAACAAGCTTCCTTTCAAAAAGTATTCTTTAATCCTCGCTAATAAAAGAGAGGTAACGCCGATATTATCATAAAATGAATAAAAACATACTTTAAAAAAAAGATCTTTAAGAATGCAAAAGTAACTCCCTAGGAACATGTTCGAAATTGCGCCATTTTCCAAAGCAAAATACACTTTAATTGCAAAAGACGAAATGAAACTTTTTTTCCCCCGGAAAGTTTTGTCCAGGAAAAAGAAAAACTTGAAAAGAAAAAAAGAAGAGACAGGCATCAAAAGTGTATCAACGAAAATACCACTTTTAATAATGATTTTTACAAATTTTCGAAATCACAAGCAAAACAAAAACTTCCGTTATTAATAGGAAAGTTTAGAAAAAAGACATCGTCACACATATCACAGCTCCATTTTAACGTTTTACCGACAAAAATTACTTTTTTTTTTTTTTTTACTTGTTCTTTCATTTTTCGTGGAAATATCCTTTTTGGAACTACTTACAACGTGGCGTTCGGAATAATACACTTTCTTTTATCAAAAAAGAACGGTGAAAAGAAAATTTTTTTTTTACTGTTATTGTTATTATCTTTTGCCGCTTTTACAAGGACGAGAAAGTAATTTACATTTAAAAGTCAAAAGAGAATTCATTTATACTTTTTACTGATACGTTTTTCTTGAGAAAGCTTCGTTTTCTTCGCCATTTTTGGTTGAATAGATCTTAAAGATCTTTTCATCAAAGATTAAGTTGATGTGGAAGAAAATAATAAAGCGCAGAAAAAAGAAAAACCAAATTAATTTTTCCCTTTCTTCTTCTTATTCTTCTAAAAGTAGAATTACGACACTGATATTGAATTACTGATGCCAGCTTTTAAAAAGTAATTATTAAAGTTTTAGGAATAAAAGCTGACTGTTATTTACAATATTCCGTTTTTTATTTTATTTTTTTTTATATTTATTTTTTTTTATCGGTAATCTCTTTGTGAGACAATACAACTTAAATTGTTTTACAGAATTGAAAAAGATGGAATAAGCCGTTTTGTACTTCAAGTTTTCAGATTTAAAAAAAGTTCTTTTTATTGGAAAAATGAAAATGTCTGCATCGTTTTAAGAAGGAAAAAAAATCGACGTTAGATTTAGTTGCTGATATTTTCCAAGTAAGTCAACGATTCCAATAATAAAGGATGATATTCTTTTAAAAAATAACATTTTCGAGTTCATTTAACGGCAAGAAATATAAAAAAAAATTTCTGGAAAAATAGATTTTTATCTTACGTTTTCCTTTTACGTTGAATCCCACTTCTGAAAATTACTTACGGAATCAAATATTATGTCTATTATGTGAAACGATTTCGTAGAATATTACAATCCTGAAAAATAAACAAAATGAGTTTAGCTTGTGATAGAAAACCGTTTCTTATTTTTTAAAAAATATATTCGGAATAAATTTAATCAAGCATTAAATTAAAGAGACTCATCAAACAATATGTTAAACAACTGTAGTCAAAAAATAAAATGCTATATTAAAAAATAAAATTAACTAAAGTATGAGTTTCGTTTCGTTTGAGGTGCAGATTTTTTTTCTGAAGTGATAAAAATAAATTATAAATACAAATATTTGCATATAAATATAGCATCTAATTAATAATTCCTCATCATCATCATCAATAGCTCGACATCCCACAGTTGGCCAAGGGCTTTCCTTTGAAGAGATTTCCGTGCATTCCTCTGGGTGACAAGGGTCCTCCAATTCTTAACCTTCAATACAGCAAAATCTTTTTCAATTGCGTCTATCCACCGCAACTTGGGTCGTCCTCTTCCTCTTTGTCCCTGTAGCTTGGCCAAAACGAGCCTTTTTACAGGGTTTAAATCATTCATTCTAAACACATCAGGGGCCCAGTTTAATCTATTGAGCTTAATCATTTTTATAATAACTGTGCCTTTATAGCATTTACAAATTTTCTGCTTTGTACCGTCTTCTCCACCAATCACTTTCCCTAACACTTCCAAGAATAGCCCTTAAAATCCTCTGATCAAATAGTATACCAAAATGAGTCTCCTTAGATGGTGTCAAAGTACATAGTAGTTAATAATTAGTCATATATAATTTATATTCTATAATTCGATAATATTACTAGAGAAATTTGCCAAATAATATGTTAGCAACTGTAGTAAAAAAAAAAGAAATACTGTACTGAATACTATAATTAGTATCGCTAACTTAACTAATCGCTAAATTAAACTTAGTATAACAACAATATTCGTTAAATATAACAAATATATAAATTCCCATGCTTCTGGAGATGTATATGATGTTATATTTTTACAAATTTCTCACCACAGGCATCACAGAGCTATTCAATAATTTTTTTTTCAATATAGAGCAAGTATACAAAGCGACGAGTCCCACAAAAATCAATGGGAATATAGCTAAACGGATTGTTGAAGTATCCTATCATCACATGATAAATGTGTTGACTTCAAACTCGCAACACTGATAGGCTCTCTATTTTGTTACTTTACGGGTGGCAATGAGAATGAGTCACTATGGATCTGCGTATTGCGAATCAATATGGATATGATTTATTTGAAACCTTTCATAGAATGTCCAAAAGAGAGTCGTTGTCTCTTCTTATATATCCAATCAACCGAGTAACATATTTTCACAAATATGGAAATATGAGAACCAAATATGCTTTTTGAATATATGCGAACCAACCTTCCACAATCTCCGCTTGGTGATAGTGCTTTTATAGTCATAATAACATGAATTTAGAATCGGGCAATTGGAAGAACTAGCAATACTTGCCTTTTATACCAATGCCAATATACACCTTAACTGAAGGACTCACTCTAGTACTTGATGTACTTGAGTACCCCCACAACATTACAAGCTCATCGGTTTTTGTTCCATTATGGATATGATCCATTTGTCCCATACCATAGACTGTCAAAAAGGATGGGTGCAGCTGTATCTTCTTATAGGTCCATTCTACCAAGTAACATATTTTCACAAAAACAATTAAATATGAGAACCAACCTTTCCCAATCTTAACTTCACTGCTGCATGACTATGACTATAACAGAATCATCACCAAGTTAAGTGGTACCAAAGGCCAGAGCGCTAGCAAATTGACGATCAGGTCGCAAACCCATACCATAGATTATCCAAAAGTGAGTAGCTGTCTCTTCTTATTTGTCCAGTCTATTTTCACAAAAAGCAATGAAATACGCGAAACTCTTTGCCAATCTCAGTTTGGATGATAGTTCTGCTATAGTCATAATAACCGGATTTTAAAATCGGGGTACTGGAAGAACTAACATCTGGCAATACTTGGCTTTTATACCATTATGTACATGATGTGAGAGACTCACTCTAGCATTTGATGATGTATGCACCCCAATATTATATTTATATCTTTGTTTATATTATATTTATGTCATTTATATCATTGTTTGTATTATATTTATATCATTGTTTATATTATATTTATATCATTTATATCATTGTGATTTTCATTATCCATTATCTACTATTACATTTATATCATTATCCCTTCTTCAGGAGATTATATCACATTTTAAATACCAGCTATATTAATACAATCATTTTACGTTTACATAACAACAATTATTTTTTTTATCTAGACTAATAGAAAATCATCTCTTTTGTTCTTTTAACGCAAACCGGATTTCATAAAAAGAGCACACATACAAATCCCTTTCAGATTTTTATATCTTTAACAAGCGACACTTTTTTCCCCTGATACAGCATTTTTATTCCAAAATTGGAAAAGAAAAAAAAACTTACAGAAGCGAGTAATCTTTATTCATGGACGAAAATCGTTATTCCAAGAATTCGCAACCAGTTCTTGAGTTGAGAACGAAATTCGCATGCAAATGGCGGCCGCTTAATCCTTTGGAAACAGAGCTTTGGCACGTTCTGGAACCCCTGAAAAAGACCCCAGGGGAAGTTCGAAGTAATCAGTTCTTTATTTCTGAGTCACTGGATTAATACTTTAGAAAAGGAAAGATGTGCATGCGCTGCTTGTCCAATTGTTACGGCAAAGGTCATTTGATCTGATGGACCATTTTGGAGTCTGGATTGCGTCGCCTACAATAAAATTTACATCAAGATTTGCTTCCTCAATCTTTATAAAAGATTGAAAAACGCATTTTGTGGCTTTATGCTGCATCTATAGTACTTATTGAGCGTCTATTTGAATCTTGGAACTTATTGCTATTAATTAGAATTCAAACAAACAAATACGGTGTAACTGCATTGAATAGAAGTATTTAGATTTAAAATAACATCATTTTTAATTAGTTAAACTTGGAAATTACTATTAGCGATGAATTTGCTATAAACGCAAATATTTTTCACATAAATAAATTTGCGAAAATATTTGATATTTAGTAATTAAAATCATAAATGCTGATAAATGAAGCATTAAAGAAATATAAATCTAAATATAAGAACTATTATGCTTACCATTCGATGTTCGACATATTTCATTGGATTTCTATCAAACTCCAACAAACGAATATCGGCTAACGGTATTGAATAGATTTAAAATACCATCAGTGTTAGTTACACTCCCTTTTACTCCAGGTTATTGTATCTCCCTTTCTACACAGCAGTTTTATTAAAGCAACTAACATTTTTTAAGATTACATCCTAATACCACTTATTTTTTATCTAAAACAACAGAAATTCATCTCTTTTGTTCTTTTAACACAAACCGATCTTCATAAAAAGAAACACACATACAAATTCTTTCAGATTTTTATATCTTTAACAATCGACACTTTTTTCCCCTGATGTAGCATTTTTATTCCAATATAAGGATGAAGAAAACAAATCTCACAGAAGAGAGTAATCTTTATTCGCGGAAGAAAATCTTTATTCTAAGAATTCGGAACCCGTTCTTGAGTCAATAACGAAATTCGCATGCAAATGGCGGCCGCCTAATCCTTCGGAAACAGAGCTTTGGTACGTTCCGGAACCTCTGAAAAAGTCCCCGGGGCAAAAGTAATCAGCTCTTTATTTCAGACTCACTGGATTAATACTTCAAAAGAGTAAATATATGCATGCGCTGCTTGTCCAATCATTACGGCAAAGGTCGTTTGACCCGATGGACCATTTTGGAGTCTGGATTGCCTTGCCTACAGTAAAATTTACATCAAAATTTGCTTCCTCGATCTTTACGAAAGATTGAAAAACGCATTTTGTGGCTTTATGCTGCATCTGTATTACTTATTGAGCATCTATTTGAATCTGGGAATTTCTTGCTATTAATTCGAATTCAAACAAACGAATATCGGCTAACGGTATTGAATAAAAACATTTAGATTTAAAATGACATCATTTTTATTTTACTTGCCTTTTATATCATTATGCACCTTAATTGAGAGACTCAATATAATACTTGACGTATACACCCCCGCAACAACAACACAAAGTTTTTGCTCCCAATATGGATATGATCCATTTGACCCATATCATATTCTGTTTGATATGGAGATGTTTGGTTTGTCTTCTATGGTAATTTTTTGCGCACTTTAGGTTAATTAAGCAGGAACCTACAGTTTAACGTAGATGCAAACCACTAACAAACATTCATGCGACCGCCAAGATTCGAATCTAAAGCCTGTGATACCAAAGGCCAGTGGGCTAGCTAATTAGCCATCAAACTGACCAAAAGGGAGAAGTTGTCTCTTCTTATATGACCATTCCACCAATTAACATATTTCGCTAAAGCAATGAAATATGCGAAGCAAAATTTATAATCTCGGCATGATGATAGTGCTGTTATTGCCATAATAACAGGAAATTAGAATAAGGGAACTGGAAGAACAAGGCATCTGGCGATACTTGACTTTTATACCACTATGCACCTGAAGTGAGAGACTAACTCTAGCACTTGATGTATACACCCCCCACAACGTTACACTCCCATATACTACAGACTACTATACAACTCTATTTTGCATATCAGTTTTATTAATGCAACTAACGTCTTTTTAAGATTACATCCTAATAACAATTATTTTTTTATCTAAACTAATAAAAATTCATCCCTTTTGTTCTTTTAACGCAAACCGGTCTTCATAAAAAGAGCACACACACAAATCCTTTCAGATTTTTTTTGTATCTTTAACAATCGACACTTCTTTCCCCTGATACAGCATTTTTATTCCAAAATAAGGAAGAAGAAAAAAAAAACTTACGGAAGAGAGTAATCTTTATTCGCGGACGAAAATCGTTATTCCAAGAATTCGCAACCCGTTCTTGAGTTGAGGACGAAATTCGCATGCAAATGGCGGCCGCCTAATCCTTTGGAAACAGAGCTTTGGCACGTTCTGGAACCCCTGAAAAAGACCCCAGGGGAAGTTCGAAGCAATCAGTTCTTTATTTCAGAGTCACTGGATTAATACTTTAGAAGAGGAAAGATGTGCATGCGCTGCTTGTCCAATCGTTACGGCAAAGGTCATTTGTCCTGATGGACCATTTTGGAGTCTGGATTGCGTTGCCTACAATAAAATTTACATCAATATTTGCTTCCTCAATCTTTATAAAAGATTGAAAAACGCATTTTGTGGCTTTATGCTGCATCTATAGTACTTATTGAGCGTCTATTTGAATCTTGGAATTACTTGCTATTCATTCGAATTCAAACAAAAGAATATCGGCTAACGGTATTGAATAGATACATTTAGATTTAAAATGACGCCATGTTTAATTAGTTAAATTTTAAAATTAATATCAGTGATGAATTTGAAATAAACGTAAATGTTTTTCCTAAAAATAAATTTGCAAAAATATATTTGAATTTTAGTAGTTAAAAATAAAACTTATAAATTAATTATAATGAAAAGATTTTGCAGTAACGTTTTTGTTGAGCTTTTGTTAACGTTAGGTAAGCCAAGGCCGTCGGCCTACTGGCAGGCGGCCTCATGGCTTTTGGCTAACGCTCTGGCGTTTGGTACCACAGGTTTTGGGTTTGAGTATCGGCAGTGTAGTTGGTATTTGTAGTGTTTTGGAATCCATTTTTAGGTCGGCTAATATGACAGTAGTGCTTTGGGTCTTGGTCTAACATGACAGTAGAGCTTTGGGTGTAAGGCTTTCAATCTTAAAAAAGAAAGCAAACATCTCTTTTCGCGAAATCTGCCAGTAGGCTTGGTTTGATTCGGTTTGTCACTCTACGGTCACTTCCTGCAAACTTTAGGCTAATTATATAGAGACCTACAGTTTAATGTGGACTCTGAACAACTAACAAACATCCATGCCATGGCCAGGATTCGAACCTGAAATAATAAAGGAGGCATGTTATTGTAATAAAAAAGAAGATCATTAGTAGGTGTAGTAGAAGGAAATGCGAGATGATAAAATGGTGGGTATAGGTTTATCAGTACATGCGGGGGAATGGATATTTTTTTAGAATGCTCTTTTTTTATTATTTCATTTGAAAAAATTTATTATTTTTTTTTAATAATTTTGAAAAAAATATTAATTATGAGTGAAATTCTTATCTATATAAGTTTTAAACTTTTTAAAAAGTTTGAAAAATGTTTTCATATATGGAAAGGGGGGCATTTTCTAAGCTTGTTCACCTGATTGTACTAGAAGAACTGATTCAGTAAGAAAAAATTCGAAAGTCCTTCGAAGAAAATTTAGTCAAGAAAACATGCTACAAAAACTTAAGAATGGAAAAAAAAATGAATGAATGAAAAAAAGAACGAAAAAGAACTTCAACAATAAGATTGGAACAAAACTCTAAGACAGCTTGCAAACCACGCAAAAAAATCGAATGCTTGTTAATTTTATATGCAATTTACGATAAAACCCTATATCCATAACTATATTCATAATTTAATAAATCACAAGAGTATTTGACAACGGAAAGAGCAAAAAAAATTGCAATTCCTCCAGAATTGAAGTTTCGCCATTTTTTTAGACCTTCTTCGATTGCGTCTCTCGAACTCGTTCATTTTTTATGAATAACAAACGGAATAGACTCGTAAACAAACCGGCATTTTTATGGAAAAAGCATCAACCTGCATCGCATTTGCCAAACATTTATTCAAATTTCTCCACACAAAACCGCTGATACCGGCGAATAAATTCCGGTCCTCGAATTGTGTCCCTTATAAAAATATGGCGGCATTTCCAGGCATTGGGACGAAAAATGTCTCATCTCTACCTCCGGGGATTTGGAGGAAAGCGCCAAGAAAAAGTCGCCAAAAGTCTCGAAGCTTTGTCTCTAAATCGTCCGCATTTGTTATTGTAATAAAGAAGCCATTTTTTTTATTTTATTTTTTTCGAATAAAAAAAAATTGAAAAGAAAAAAATTTAGAAGGTGTAGTAGAAGGAAATGCGAGATGATAAAATGGTAGGTATAGGTATACCAGTATATGCAGGAGAATGGATATTTTTTTAGAATGCGCTGTTCTCTTTTTTTTTTTTTTTTTTTTTTTTTTTTTTT
>BPLQ01007043.1:23077-35877 GCA_021605075.1 Caerostris darwini | reverse complement strand
TCTCTAAATCGTCCGCATTTGTTATTGTAATAAAGGAGCCATTTTTTATTTTATTTTTTTCGAATAAAAAAAAATTGAAAAGAAAAAAATTTAGAAGGTGTAGTAGAAGGAAATGCGAGATGATAAAATGGTAGGTATAGGTATACCGGGTATATGCGGGAGAATGGATATTTTTTTAGAATGCTCTTCTTTTTTTTTCTTTTTTTTTTTTTTGTAATTTTTATATTTTTTAACCGTTATTTTTAATGGTGTAAAAGAAGTGTCAGGAAAAAAGCAGTATCTGGACTGAAATATTCTTTGCTATCGCTTTTTTATACTTTTTTGGGGTATATATACATTTATATATATTTCATTTTTTTTTTATCGAAAACCATCTCAACTTAAATGTGATTTACTCAGCAAAGGCTTCGCCATAGAATATTTATCTCTATCGATGGGTATATCTTAATCGTTAGTTCATAGAACGAATATAGGAATATATATCGTATGCATTGTTCAGTTGTAAAACGTATTTTAAGATTCTTTTAAGGGACTGATGGCCGAGTGTCTCGCGCTCTGGTTCTCGGTGACACGGAATTCGGGTTCGAGTCTCGGTAGTGACATGGGTGTTTGTAGTGATTCATCGTCCTCATCAGTGATGCAACAGTCCCATGGTGGGCCGATTCCGCTACTGGCAGATTTCGAAACAGGAGATGATTTTTCTTTGTAAGGGATAGGATTGCCAATCCTACGACCAACGCTCTGCCGTCAAATGAGACTGAGACGTACGATTTAAACTGGATACCGAACCACTACATACAGTCATGGAACCGCCGGGACTCGAACTCGAAACCTGTGGCACCAAACGCCCGAGCACTTGTTACTCGACCCTCAGACCCCGTTTGTAATGGTTCGTAATCCACTTTAAGCTATAGATCTCCATCTAACAGGATTGTAGGGCGTGGGATTAACAGCCCTACCCTGTAAAAAGCTAGCATCACTGAGCCAAGTCAGGTTTCTACCCATGAGTGCTCTTTCACAACAGAAGCTGCCCCCCCTTTCCCTCCATTCATGAGACCACACGGGTTCTTGAACTGGGTCTAGATGTTGCTGTCTACCAAGTGGGATAAAAACATGAACAACAAGATTCTTTTATAATTTTTATTTTTTTACTATTAAGTTTTGAATATAATTTTTATATGTTTGAATTTTTTTTGAAATTATTGTACTCTTTATCGATATTCTTAATTAATTAAATTTTTAAGAGTGAAAAAATACCCTTACGTTTGGACATGGTAAAGATTGGTATATCTGCTAGTTGTTACATAAATAACATGTACATAAGTGCAGAAAACGAAATGGAAATGATGGCAAAAATAAGAGAATAAATAAAAACCAGACGAAAAGATTTAAAATATATCAAATAAATCAAAAAAGAATAATGTTTTAATATAAAGGAATAATGTTACTATCAAGGAATATATCTTTATGTATGTATGTAACAACATATTCTTATAATATCGAAAAATAAAAAGCATTTCTATATATTTCTACACATAAATTCCTTTGTTATTTAAGAAAGGTTTGATTTATGAATTAAATTTTTTAAATTTTCATGAAACGCCTGATAACTATCTACAATATACAACAATTGGAATTTAAAATCGTTGCCATCTTCGAATGGAATGAAACAATATACGAGGTAAATTCATTTTTGGATTAGAGTAGAAGAAGAATGTATGAGTTAAAGATCCGAGTAAATAAGGTTATTTGTTATAGAATCAAATAGCATTGTTCGTAGATACTGTAACGTCTTGGCCCATACTAGACCTATAAAGGCTTCAAGAAGAGGGCCACTTTCAGATTCATGGAAACACTTTAATTTTTATTTACACGCAGAGATATACAGACACTTCAATGTCGGAGATTTTCAGAGTTCTCGAGTCTACGACGAATCTAATGAACTCGGTCCGTGGTAGACCTTAACTATTCCACGTCGTGATATCCCTTTAAGAAAATCCATCAATAGGAAGAGTCAGCTTCCCTGACTTCTCATTGGAGGGGACACTTTCTCAGCTTGTGGTCTATCACCAATCACGGTGCTGCAACTCATCACGTAGTCCATCTGTAATTGTTTCGACCTGTGTAGGTCGAACAGACAATCGCTAATTTTCTGATGCATCATTAGCCACGACACCGAATATCTGCTAGCAGATTTGAGCGGTAGGTGGTTATTATTCACTTGCTAAAGAATATATTTTATTTTTTCCTGGGAATAGAAATAGTATATCTCTTTTCGTGGGAAAAATGTTACATACGTTCCTCAAGCTACAAAATTATAAAGACTCCAGGCAATAATCTGATTATCAGTTTAGTCGAACCTATTCAAACCATTATCTACAAACAGCCATCATGTTTCGCCACGAAAATTGGCTGTTTAACAAAGATGAATATATAAAGAATACACATACAAACATGAATACATACATGATACATATACATTATACCACATATATAAAGAATGATTTAACGGTCATGGCATAAATTTTGAGAGGTGGTATAGCTTACTAAAACTTACATTTTTTGTATAAGAATGTATAATTAGTTGTTGCTGTTTCTCATCCCATTTGGTCGACAGCAATATTTAGACCAAAATAATAAGTCCAAGAACCCGTGTATCTTAAACTAACGAGTCATGATAAAGAGTAAAAAATGCAGTTTCTTTTTGTTCTTGGCCTTACGACACAAAGACATGGGGCACCCAAAGGGGGGAGTCTGACTTTAACCCACCCTATTATACTCACAGGCACTAGGTACCGCGTTTTACGACATTCATGGCCTACAGTGAGGCTATTCTAACACTGACCCTCACGAGGTGATAGTAAACACGTTAGTTATGACTCAATGAGTTACGACAGTCACACAACAGTCAGGGACAATGCTCCAACTAATTACTCGTCATGAGCCGAGTTTCAAGTCGTCGGGCTGGAAACCTCGATGCACACTCTATTTTATTCTTATTCTGTGTTTGCAAATGTGATTTCATTTCCGAGACACCAGTTGACACTCATTTGAGGACCTGGTTACTCGACTATCCATTGTGTCTGCAAGGGTTTGGTTTGGTTTGTCGCTCTACGGTCATCTTGTGCACAAGTTAGGCTAAACAGATCGGGACCTACAAGTTAACATGGATTCCAAACCACTCACAAACATCGATGCCACCGCCAGGATTCGAAGCTGAAGCCTGTGGTACCAAAGGCCAGAGCGCTAGCCAATTGGTCATCAGGCCGCTCGTCTGCAGGGGGCAGCAAAATGCCTGGCATCTTGGAACCGTTCGCCTCTCGTCCAGCTAAACAGTAGCTGTCATTACAGTTTAACGGTTACTCTTGTTCCAGCTGATTTTAACGAATGATTGTAAAAAACAACTATCAGCGTCCAACTATCCTTATCCGTCCAGTCAAACGCTAGTTAGTATAGTTCTTGTTCAGTCAAACGCCATCTAGTGCAGCTTTTGTTCAGACATATTCAAGCTAGCGTAACTCTCGCGTAGTGAAATGTGAGCTAGTGTAAATGTCGTCTAGCCAAATGCTAGCTAGTCAATCAGTTGAACGAACAATAGCTCCCCAGTTGCACGAAAGTCCTCATTCCAAGTATTTTTATTTATTATTGTAGTACAATCTACATTATGAATCTATTTCTTTTCCCATCAAACTTTAAATGAATTTATCGTCCAATCGAACAGTGGCTTTCGTTTTAGATAAATGTCAGATAATTTTATAGTAATAAATATTGCGTGTGATATACCAACATTTATTTCTGTTGTGTAGGGCTATTTTAAAACAAAGAGATGAATGCACAAAACAGCATGTTTAACTACTCATCATCAATGGCGCAACAACCCCATGGAAGGTAAAGGTTGTTTGCCTACTGGCAGATATCAAGACAGGAGATTTTTCTTTTCACGGGGTAGAATTGTCAATCCTACGCCTAATGCTCTACAGTCATATTAGACTGGCACCTACGGTTTAAAGTAGATTCCGAGCCACTATAGACATAGATGTTATCGCCGGTGGCTCGAACCTGAAACCTCTAGTACTGAGCGCCACAGCGCTAGCCACTGGCCATTAGGCCCCATGTTTAACTATTACTGCTAGGAATTCTTATATTAAAGAAATCTTTCTTAAACATCAGTGCACCATAGTATTTTTTGGATATTGCATATAAATGGAAGGTCGTGAACCAATATCAGGTTTATTACATGGTTGTTATGTTTGTATAAATTCCCAGACTCACTACACAATGTACAACATTAAAATAAAGCTATGCAGCAAACATGAAACCCCTTTCTGCAAATGCAAAAAGGTAAAAGATCGACTTACACATTTTCAGAACCATCTGAACGTTAAACGAATGTTAAACGACCATATATATAGCCAATTCTTAAACATCATTGCACTATAGTATTTTTTAGACATTGTATGGAAATGGAAGGAAGTGAACGAATAGCTGGTCTATTACATGGTTGTTGTATCCTTATAAGTATAACGGACTCACTACACTGTACGGCATTAAAATAAAGCTATGCAGGGAACATGAAACCACTTTATGCAAACAGACAGGTACAGTTCTTTTGTTTAGACATATGCTAGCTAGTGTAACTATCCTCCAGTGAAATGATAGTTAGTGTAACTGTCGTCCAGCGTAACTCTCTTCCAATGAAATGTTAGCACCTGTCGTCCAGTGTAACTCTTCGTCCAGTGAAATGATAGCCAGTGTAACTGTCGCCCAGTGAAATGATAACTAGTGTCACTGTCGTCCAGTCAAGAGTGATTGTAGTACAATCCATCATCGTGAATCGAATTCTCGTCCAGTCAAATGCTACGAGAATTTATCGTCCAGTCTGTTATGCGGAGTTATTTTCAAACAAAGATATAAATAAATTAAAAGTATTTAACTATTAATACTAGTAACAATTTATGCTTATATTAAAGATCCATGTCTTAATCATCAATGCTCCATAGTATTTTTTGGACATTGCACAGAAATGGAAGGAAGTGAAAAAATAGCTGGTTTATTACATGCTTGTTGTATCTTTATAAATTCACAAGTCTCAATATAATGTACGACATTAAAATAAAGCTATCCAGTGAACATGAAACCACTTTCAGCAAATGCAAAAAGGTAAAAGATCCTTAAAATAAAATAAAATTATAAAAATTCAAAAGGTAAGTAAGTTACACTTATTTATTGTGAGATAATAGTTTTAGTTTGAGATAAGATTATTTAATCATAATAGTTTATTAATTTTATCATAATACGATCTCTATGCTATGGTTTTGTCATTTTGTGCACACTTTGTACTAATTAGATCGGAACCTACAGTTAAACGTGAATTCCGAATCATTCATGAACATTTATGCCAATGCCAGGATTCGAACCTGAAGCCTGTAGTTCCAAGGGTCACAGCACTGACCAATTGGTCATCAGGCAGCCAAACAAAGAGAGGAATGCATAAAACAACATATTTAACTACTACTACTAGCAGTAATTTATATTTATATTTATATAATATAAAGATCCATGACATCCATAATCCCCTAGAGATTATATATATATATATATCCATTTCTTAAACATCATTGCACCATAGTATTTTTGGACATTTCACAGAAATGGAAGGAAGTGGACGAATAGCCGGTTTATTACATGGTTGTTGTATTTTTATAAATTCCCAGACTCACTAGACAATGTACGACATTAAAATAAAGCCATACAGCGAACATGAAACCACTTTCTGCAAATGCAAAAATGTACAAGATCGGCTTACACATTTTCGAAACCGTCTAAAAAAGACCTGTTAAGCGACCTGAGCGATATCAGGAATCCATAAAAGGCAGAAAGTCGAGCTCTTATCAAAATATTTAGATTCTCTCACTCTGCTAAGTTTTTCCATTTCCGGGGAAGGAGAGGAATATCGAAAAATATACATTTTACGTGACATTCGAAAGATTCTTTTCCTCCCACTCCCCCAGGAATCTGTTACAAAAAAAAAGAATAGCTCTTTTATTCTTGGAATATATATTCTCCCTTTTGTCTTTATGCTGCAGCATTTCAGAAACGCTGCAGTAAAAGACTTCTGGTTCCTCAAGAATATAAAATCAAATACATCTGTCAGATTTATTTCATACCAGGGGATATATTTTACCCTTTTTTTCTTTTAAATAAAATAAAATTACAAAAATACAAAGGGTTACTAGGTTAATCTTATGTTGTGAGATAATAGTTATTTTTAGATTCAGATTAGATTGTTCAGTTTATCAAGATGGGATCTGTATACATTGCGGTAATAGGCTCGTTAAATCTGCAGTTTGGAAAGTACTCTTGTTGGGTTCTGACAAGATTTGGTTTGGTTTTTCTCTCTACAATCACTTTGTGCACACTTTAGTTTAATTAGACGGGAACCTACAGTTTGGATTCCCACGCACTAACATGCCACCATCAAGATTCGAACCTGAAGCATGTGGTACAATCAGAGAGAGAGAGGGGTTTGGTTTCTCGCTCTAAAGTCATTTTGTGCATATTTTGGACTAATTTGACAGGGATCTACAGTTTAACGTAGATTCCCAACCACTAGTAAACACCCATGCCACCTCCAGGATTCGAACCTGAAGCTTACATAGCTGATCATATCTCTACGGTCATTTTGTGTACACTTTGGGGCTAATTAGACCGGGACCTACAGGGTCCTTTACAAGTATCAGTATAGCTTTATTATACAGTGTAAAATCAGTATACGTCCAACAGATCCTTGGATTTGTACCAAAAGTTACAGATCCTTGGACTTATACCAAACTGGGCGTATACCAAATGAATTTTTCCCGTAAGAAATAAAGAGAAAATTATTAATTCTTTCCTATGACAATAAATTCAGCTGTTACTGGCATACTATAAACAAATAAGATTGCATCAAACAATTTAATTAGCTTAGTACTAAATACATAAATACAGAAGCAGTTGGATGAAATATGTACGTACATAAATGAAAATTAACCAAATTGAATTTTCTCTGGCTTTTTTTTTCCTTACTTGAACTTTATTGAAGATCACCAGATTTGACATTTACTAACATTCCAGACACAATGAACTTCCGCCAACTTTTTTTCCAATCTTCAATGAATGCTAAAAAATCCTCGGCTGGGATGGCCTTCAAAGCGCGTGGCGATTCACTTTGAATCTCTTCAATCGACTCAAAACGGTGCTCCCTGCGTGATCTTTTGAGTTTAAGGAATAACCAGAAGTCGCATGGTGTGACCGATCCTTTTGAAATTCCAACATCATCAGCAAGGTCTCTAATTGTAAATCGACGGTTTGCAAGCACCCAATCTTTAATTTTTTGGACGTGAGCTTCGTCGGTTGAGATTGAGGGTCGACCAGATAGCTCTTCGTCTTCAACGTGTTCTCTACCTTCTTTGAACTGTTTATACCACTTCTAAACATTTCTTTCCGATATAGGAATGCTCACCATATGCCTTCTGCAACATTCTATACGTTTCCGCAGACAAATGTTAATGCAAGTTTTTGCTCAATTAATTCCCACATTTCAAAAATCGCCGGAATCAGTTTTAGCGTCTCACAAAGACAAGTGTAACTCTTTTTGACGTGAAATTTCCACAGATGTCAAGGACAGTGCCAGCAACCTAAAAAAGAAGAAAAAATTGAAATTCCATATGCCTCGGGAATTTTAAATTGAAAATTGGTCTTACTTTCTGGACACCTCTGTATTTCTGTATTTCTTTTTTAAATGACAAGCATTTGAAGTATTAATATAAATTTTGTATCATTTGGGGGAGTAGTAGAATGCACTTCAAAGCTTTCTGGTGGCGAATTTTTTCGCGTGGATGTTTTATAAGCAAAGGAAATAGCTCTATTAGAACAAAAATCATTTAGGAGATATCTTCATTCATCAATTCATTACTCTTAATCCAGAAACTTCTCTACAGGAAATAACAGCTATGTTTATATACATGCATATATATATATATATATATAAATAGAGAGATGTTCCTTTATGACAGAACGCTCGCATTTCAATGAGTGCAGTAGCGGGGATTGCCCAATTTACCTCAACGAGGCCATCCATCCTGATGAAGCTCATTTTCATTTTGGTTCGCAAAAGGAATGATTTTCGAACACAAAAAACGAGCGACCGAACGCGTTCCAATTCGTCTTCGGCTAAAAGAGTCGTTTTTTCGAACCGCGAAAACGACCGTTAGGCGCACATAACCGCCGAACATAAATCTCAACTAAATAAACGGAAAATCTTTTGCTGTAATTTAAGCTGATGCCGAAGTTAGAAAAGAAGAAAAAAAGATAAAGAAACTAAAAAAAAATAAAATCGTTTGCTCAAAATGTTATTGCCAGATATAAATTCTGACTATTTTAACCCGACGCGAAATCGTCTGCGATTCTGCCCCGCAATTCGAAGTGAAGAGGAAAGAGGGGGGAAATAAAGAATAATGAGTTCCCTTTGCAATTACTTTTTCTGGATTAGCCTGCGCTGGCCCTCAGAGAAATTTATCACCGTCATCATGGGGTTGTTGGGAAAAGCGGCTTTACTTCTTCGATCCGCCATTTTATTATTGTTATTAAAAAATGTTCCAAGAATTCCCTGCACTGCGCCCGTTCTGAGAATGAATGGAGTCGATAGAAAAAAGTATCCGTAAAATTTTATAAATGGAACGGGTAGACGTTTTTCAGATTTTGGAATCACAGCAGCACTTGCAGCAGAATTTTCGCTGTGATGGTAGAATTAAGAAGGAAAGTTGAGTCATTTAAAGATTCTTTTTGTTCTTTTCTAATCGCTGAAGTATAGGAACTCTCAGCCGGGTATAGAGAAAGGGTGGTCAGGTTCTTATACAAAATTATAATCGTTCAAATAAAAATTCTTGGATATATAAATTTTAAAGATAATGTACTATGTATATTTTGGTATATTTTAAAAGTTTAGATAAAATTTTAGATATGTTTTATTAAACACTATATATAACACACTATGTATTTGAAATGTATTAGAATTTTAAAAGGACGGGGTAACCTGGAGTATAAGGCTGTCAACTGTAGTTAAATAATAGCTTATTAAATGTGCATCTATGAAATGGTGTCTTAATAAAATGAATGGACAAATTGAGAAATACAGATTATGGGAGCTTTTTGTTACCTGTGGCTTTATTGAAACCCAATCCATACAAATTTGGCCACTTACCGTAGAAACAAAAAGAACATATAAGCAAATCAAAATTACAAAAGGAAAAGACCAGACATTTTTAACAAAACCGATAAAAAGACTTTAAAAATAGTTAAATGTTCTAAGGATAAAAATTTAAAAAGCTAGAAGCACCCTAATAAAAGTCCGTGTGATCAGGACATGTTTTCTCAGGCCCTCCAGTAAAGAGAGCACAAACCACCATTCTGCTATAAGTTAGAATCCAGTCCCAAGAAAACAAATAAATGGGACTTATTCATTTTCAATCATTTTTTCTGTCTTACATAAAGCATATCGGAGTACACAATGTCCATTTTGTGAGGTAATGTTACTCGTGTCCATGACAACCTTAAGTCTCAAGTGTATCCTAGGTAGTACTAAATGAGTAATGACTGAGGCTCCTGATGGCTACTTGCACAGAAAAAATGACAGTGCATCATTCGAACTTTAAATTAGGGGAGTTTTATATTACTCAATTTGCATGTCCTGAACGCATAAACTTTAAGGCAGTTCTGGAATCAAAAAAATCCTTCAACATGACATGATAACCTCACACATATCCGGTGATGGAAACCTTCTTACAACAGAATTCTTCAGAGGAATACCACTATTCAGCAGAAGATCACCACAATAGTGTCCCCTCAGTTATAGTAGAACAATATGACACACATAAGTATGACAGTATCATAATATGACACACATAAGTATGACAGTATCCTAATATGACACACATAACTATGACAGTATTATGATATGACACACATAAGTAGGCTAGTATGGCACATATAAACCTTCTTCTGTTCATCCAAATAATAAGGCCAATGGAGACTTAAAATTTAAGGAAATAATCACTCGCGCAGCTACAACGTAACCTGTTGGTGAATTTTGACGTTTTATTTAATAAATTTCAAACGCATTATCTGAAATCACCAAATTTTACTTCTGTTGGAGCAATGGAACACACGTCAAAATGTTATTTTTTCACTAACTCTGCGTAATGAAGATATATTGCACCGAAACTACCCCTTTAATTTCTTGAATGAATTTCTAAAAGACAACCCTACAAATATATGGTTTGTTTCCAAAAGCAGAGTTGTATTAAAATTCTAACTTTTATCAAATAAAAACACATGCCAAGTTTTAACAGAATAGCGAAGACAGGCATACATAGAACAAAAGACAACTACTCAACCTATTAAGAATATTCTAGAATTCAAGAATTTTCTTGAAGCTTCTCGGGATTTTAATATTTTTAATAAACACCTAACAATTTCCAGATACTATTTCCCCATGCTTTTTTTGTCAGCAAATTCCTCATAAAATTGCTAAAATTATTACCAGGCCACGGTATTACAGAAGCATCCTGCGGGCAATGTTTTTGAATACAAGAAAACTCAATGGTGAATATTCCAACATCAGTGACGCTTAGAATAATCTCTAACACGACATACAAAAACAAGAGATTTGCCACTGGAAAATCTTTCAGAAAGCAATATCGTCTCATCTTTACTCCTCATGGACTGGAACAATCCACGAGGAGTCCATATTAATAATTCATTCACTATTAAGAATATCATTGAACTGCTTGTTCGTGGCGCCTGTACACATCTGAAGTAGATACACCCCAGAGGGAGTTATGTAGAGGACAAGGACTTGCCATATATATCTCTACTTTTACTGGCTCATTATCCAGTAATAACGTGAAGACAGGTTATAGTATAGAAGGGAAAAGGTTCGAATCTTATAAAGGAGTATCTTGCAATCAATGTTTTGAAAACAAAAAACTCCATGGTGAGTATTTCACCATGCAAAAGCGAGAAATTTGCCACTGAATCTGAGGATTGTTTTCAGATCTTTCTGAAAACAATCCTCTCATCTTTACTCCTCATGGACTGCGACCTGATGGTCAATTGTCAAGCCCTCTAGCCTTTGGTACCACAGGTTTCAGGTACAAATTCTGGCAGTGGCATGGAATGTTTGTGAGTGGTTCGGAATCCACATTAAATTGTAGGTCCAGGTCTAATTAGCCTAAAGTGTGCAAAAAATGACAGTATAGCAAAAACGAAACCAAACCTACACACTGACAAGAGCACCACTGTGACGTTTATTTAAGCATACATGTTTATCCATACCTACCACAGGCTTCAGGCTCGAATACTGACGATCATGAATGTTTGTTGGTGGTTCGAAATCCACATTAAACTGTAGGTCCCGGTCTAATTAGTCTAAAATGTGCACAAACATACCGTACAGTGACAAATCAAACCAAACCCTCATAGATTATTCAGCACAAGATTGATATTAAAAAAATAATTATAAAGCATTCAGCATTAAGAAGATCATTTTATTATTAGGAATTTATCTTTATTACCATTAAAATAGAATCTCCAGATCTTCTCCAAAAGTATATAAAATATTCAACTCCTCATGACAAACGATTCGCGGGCATCCATTTTCCCGCGTCTTTCCGACTCGTGGCAGCTCGTCCAAACAATGTCACTCCTGACCAGAAAGGAGAGGGGGGATGGGTTAAAAAAGAACAAACGACCTTTCTGGTCCCATTAAATATTTAAATGAAGCGGACGGACAAATCACCGCTCTTATCGTTCGATTGACCCCGTAGACGCGCGAAATCAAGTGCGAACTGATTGAAGCGGGGTCCTCGCAAACTTCGGCAATTACTCCGCTCCTTATTTGGCTAAAAGTGGGTCATCGAGATGATTGGGGTTATTGAGGGGTTCCGCGACGATATTTTTAGAGGAATCGCCTGATGAGAAGAGATGGGGTGGATATTAAGTCCAGAGGTGAATATAAATTGAAAAGATAGACGCCAAAATAGCAGAAAAGATTCGCAGGGAATTCATTTTGGTATCTATTCGGAATGGTAACTTAAATATTTTATCTTCTGCTATTTTTAATGTAAATATCGTTTTATGAATTAGGTTTAATGGAAATCATATAAAAACTAGAAAAGGACAGTGGTACTTCGGCGTATAATCACTCTGGTATAAGTCCACCTTTATATACGTTCTATTTGGACGCGAAAACGTTTGTTTGGAATACGACTCTTGTGAGTCAGAATCTTTACCAAATCGACGGATTTCAAACTTTCTATTTTTAACGTTAATATAGTATTACAAAATGATCTTAATGGAAATCTTATAAAAATTGAAAAGTATAGTGGTACTTTGGCGTATTCTGGTATAAGTCCAAATTTATATACATTCTGTATGGAAGCGGAAAATTGTGTTTCGAATACGACTCTTGTGCGTTAGAATTTCAAAAGATTTGCAGAAAAATACTACCCCAGCAAAGCACAAGCTTGTAATAGCATTATCAACATCACATTACCGAAACATCCTGGTTTGGTTTGTCGCTCTATGGTCATTTTGTGCACACTTTAGGCTAATTAGACTGGGACCTAAGGTTTAACTCGGATTCCGAACCACTACCACTACTACTACTATACAACACGTCACATCCCTGTGCCAAGAGCTAAGTTGCCCCTTTACAGTTTGGGAAGGATGTGGGTGAGAAGAAGTCTGATTGGGCTCTGTAA
>BPLQ01007043.1:0-22977 GCA_021605075.1 Caerostris darwini | reverse complement strand
TACAAGATATTAAAAAATAACAATAAATCATTCACTATTAAGACAACCCTTGAATTTATCTTTATTACGATAATTGAATCTCCATATCTTTTTCTTTTGGAGACAGAAGTATATAAAACATTCAAGCCCTTATGACGAACGACTCGCGGGCACCCATTTTCCCGCGTCATACCAACTCGTGACAGCTCGTCCAATCAATGTCACTCCTGGCCAGCGATGGAGAAGGGGGGATGGGCAATAAAAAAAGAGCAAACGGCCTTTCCGGTCTCATTAAATATTTAAATGAGGCGGAGGGACAAATTACCGCTCTTATCGTTTGATTGACCCCGTAGACGCGCGAAATCAAGTGCGAATTATTTGAAGCGGGGTCCTCGCAAAGTTTGGCAATTACTCCGCTCCTTATTTGGCTAAAAGTGGGTCATTGAGATGATGGGGTAATTGGGGGGTTCCGCGACGATATTTTTAGAGGAATCGTCTGATGAGAAGGGATGAGATGGTGGATATTAAGTCCAGAGATGAATATAAATTGAAAAGATGGAGGCTAAAATAGCAGAAAAGATTCGCAGGGAATTCATTTTGGGATCTATTCGGAATTGGATATTTAAATATTTTATCTTCTGCTATTTTTAACACAAATATCGTTTTAAAGAATATTCTTAATGTAAATCATATAAAAGCTAGAAAAGGACAGTGGTACTTCGGCGTATAAATACTCTGGTATACTACTGTGTCCAAAAAGTAAGATCAATTTTTAATTTAAAATTCCCAGGGCTTATGGGATTTCATTTTTTTTTTCTTTTTTAGGTTGCTGGCACTGTCCTTGACATCTGTGTGGAATTTGACACCAAAATATTCATTAGTGTTTGAGTTACGCTTGGATTGGAGCCCTCTGAACGTCCATCAATCTCAACCGATGAAGCTCACGTCCAAAAAATTAAAGATTGGGTGCTTGCAAACCGTCGATTTACAATTAGAGACCTTGCTGATGATGTTGGAATTTAAAAAGGATCGGTCAATTCCATTTTCTGCATCAACGAGTCTAATCTTGATTGGTATCGAAAACATTATATGCGCCAGTTCACACTGCATTGAATCTTCGTGACATTTTCGCCAAAAATGAAACCCATATCATTCCACAAAACCACTGTATTCACATCGTGCGACTTCTGGCTGTTTCCTGAACTCAAAAGACCACTCCGGGGACACCGTTTTGAATTGATTGAAGAGATTCAACATGAATCGCCGTGCGCTTTAAAGGCCATTCCTGCCGATGACTTTTTAGCATGCATTGAGGATTGGAAAAAAGTTGACATAAAAGCATTGTGTCCGGAGGGGATTATTTTGATGGCGATGTAATAAATTTGAAAGAATAAATAAAGAGGTTTTGGAAAAAAAAAGTCGGTCTTACTTTTTGGGCATATTAGTAATTCAACAAATTTTTCTCTTTCTTTATTAATTTTGGCAAATCATATTTGACATACCAATTTTTTCCATTTCTAAAAATTTGGTATACAAAAATGAAAACTAAAACATCATTACTTTAAATGAGAACTTACAAGTTTAGTCAAAAATTAAAAATTTTAAAACGGAATCCGATAGAAGTTTTTATTTTTACATGCCGATATCTTTCAGAAATATTTCCTACGTAAGCTGCACAAATCTTAAGAAATTGTGTAGCTTACAATTTAAAGCGGCGTAATGGCTAATTGGCTAGCGCCCTGGCCTTTGGTATTTTAGGTTCGAATCCTGGCGGTGGCATGGATTTTTGTGAATGGTTCGGAAACCACGTTAAACCGTAGGTCCTGGTCTAATTAGCGTAAAGTCTTAAAAAAAAAGTAACACTGCCGCTCTACGGTCAGCTTGTGCGCACGAGGGCTAAACATATCGGGACCTACAGAACCACTAACAACCGTCCATGACACTTCCAGGGTTCGAACCTATAACCTGGATATACCTATATATTTCGAACCTATAGCCCAAAGGCCAGAACGCTAGCCACTTGGACACCAGGCAGCAAAAATTACCGTAGATCGTCAATCCAAACATAATCTAAATTTAATATGTTTATTTTAAGATTTTCAATTTAGCCATTTTTTAGAGTTAAACAGCAGCATCTACTAAATACACACTATTACTTACATGATCAGGTAATATAATAAACTTTCTTCCCCACAAAACGACTTTTCTCTCGATTTTAATGGCGAAACTGTAACCAAGAACCAATCCTCTTTGAATAATTGATCGAAAAGCGAAGTTCCCGGGATATTTGTCACGCTCCTTAAGCCGAAATGACACCAAACTTTGCGGGGAAAATTCATAAAAATCGTTCCAGATTAAGACTTCCAATTTCCATAAACAAGCCGTTAACTCTTCCGGCCTGCCATTAACGGAGTATGAACTGTGGTGGGACCAGCGGCCTAATTAGCGGGCCCGGGCCCAAACGTCCCAAAGAGAGTTTAACGTGATTTAAAATGATCTATAGCCATTGCGAGCCTCAGGTTTATCCGTCGGTTGTCCTTGATAAATGTCCCGCGTCATTCGACTCCATTGATTAAGGATTAGAGGACATGGCGGCGGGGATTTCCTCTATGCCTTGTCCTTGTTTATCGGTATAAATGACCGGCCTTTTGACAAAAGGATCCTCGCGACTGGCATCATTGCTCTTTTGTGTTTGGTCTTCCTATGACAGTAATAAGGTCTTTTAAGGATGCCCTAAGTGGATAGAAATTGTCGTTACTTATGCTTCCGTCGGAGGCCGTGTTAAATATGCAAATGTTCCCAATCCGGTCTTTTCGTGGCACTTTTACATTGATATTAATGAATCAAAGTGATCTTCTTGGAAATATAGTATTCTTGACAAGTAACAATGAGCGTTTCTGGATACTTTTTGTCATGACTTATTGGTTTTACATTGATATTAATGGCATGTCACGACCTTAAAAAAGATAATGTTTCTGATGTGAAATTTGTTTCAGACGTTCGACAGTAGTATTAATTATTTGATAGGTTTGTAAATTGATATGTTATTTTTTAACCTTATGGGCCATTAAATAAAGGAAGGGATAACAAATAATGACTCATTCATCACTCAATAAGTCTCAGGTATAGTTAAGAAAAACAATTTTTTTTAGAAGTTCAACTTTATTCATCAGCATACTCTCCTTCAAGAGTGATATATTCATTCCAACTTTCCTCTAATTTTTCGATGCCTTTTTTGTAGAATGATTTGTCTTCGCTCTCAAAACAGACCTCTGTTTTGCCAATCACTTTTTCATTTGAGCCAAATTTCTTCCCTGGGGCATATTTTTGATGTCTGCAAAAAGTCGATAGTCGCTGTAGTTCATATCTGGAGAAGTGGGTGGGGAGGCAATTCGAAGCGTAATTCATTCAATTTAACCATCATTTTTATCCATTGACTTAAGACAAGGGGCATTTGTCTTGGTGAAACAGTACTTTTTTCTTAATTTTTACACTCAATCGATCCAGCAAGGACATGTAATATTCACTATTGATAGTTTTAACTTGCTCAAGATAATCGATGAGCAAAATATCTTGCGTGTCCCTAAATACGGATACCATAAACTAGCCAGCCGATTTTTGAGTTTTTGGTCCTTTGGACGACTTTCACCGGCTGCTGTCCATTCAGCTGATGATCATTTTGATTCAGGTGTGTAGTAGTGGATCCATGTCACATACTGACGGAAAAAATCCTTTTTATGTCGCTTGAACAGCTCCAAACAGCTCTCGAATTGTCGACGCGTAATTGTTTTCTGTCCGGTGTGAGCAAATGCAGCACTCACTTCGAAAGCAACTTAAGCATGCTCAAATTTTCGTGTAAAATTGTAAACAAACTGCCTTCTGATAGTGATCTGTTAGTGATACCTTCTGATCTTTAATATGTCGCTATTTAATGCAACTTCACTTTAAGGTCTTTTACTTCTACTACTTCTTCTAATATATAAGTCTTAAGACTTTTTAGGTTTTCAGGAACAACTGCCGAATTTGGGTGACCAGACAGGCATTATCATCTTTGTACGACCTCCTTTAAATTCAGCATACCAGTCAATAATAGTTGATTTCTGTGGTACAGAGTCTCCATAACACCTATCAAGCCATTGTTTGGCTTCAATAGTATTTTTCCCCATCAAAAAACAATGCTTAATCAATATATAAAATTATTTTTTTTTTATTGTTTTGAAAATTACAAAACTGGGGTTACTGAAACCACTGTAACCTGTAAACTAATTATCAGAGTGTCACGAAATTTTGACACGTATCGTGTGAAGGATGCTACTATTCAAAAATCATATGGGTCTGTTAACACTGTTGCCATAACAATTTACTTTTTCACATAGCAATCGTAAACACTGAGGCATTTGTCATACCAGTGGCTGAATATTTTCTAAACACTTTTTATAATAGGTTGACTCAAGCGTATTGAGATGAGTCTCATTGGGATCTTGAGGCTCATTGTTGCCGAAACGCCGTTTTCTCACCTCTTAAAAGAGGTGAAAGAGGTTCAGCTGTGGAAAAGAGGTGAAAATCACTCATTACCAGGTACGCCGGGTGATCAAAAACCTCACATCAAAATTGTGCCAAAAATTTTTCGATTACAATAACAGGCTGTGATAGTGCAATGTCTAGTATCGAAATGGTTCTAACCATAAAAGCAGCTTATTTTCGGATGAGATGAATGTCTGCTGCGCTATTCCCTTTTGTCTGTAAGAAACGAATGTTGCTGTGCAACTCACACTTGGTGCAAGAATCAATCATTGCAGTCATGTTAAAGTGTCTGCACCAACAGGACTTCAACTTATAGTGAGAATGCTGCGCAGAGCTGCAGTGGAAAGATTATCTCTGTAATAGCTCTGTTGTATATAGCTCTACTGATTACTTAGCAGCGTTATTGAAGAAAAAAATCCTTTTAACACACAGTATTTGCATCGTATCACAGGAAGGCTGACACCTCCCGTTATCTACTGTGCTAATTAGGTGACTAAACAAACACTTGGTGGAAGAATAATTTTTGTAGTCATGTTAACGTGCCTGCAGCTCAGCTCCGATTGGTATTTTGGACTTGGAAGAGACAACTTTTACAGTGAGGGCGCTGCGCGGTGCTGCAGGGCGAAGATCCGAGTTGTATACAGGGTGTCCCAGCAAGACCGGATAAACTCTGCACAACCAGCTACGTTGTTTGGAATACATAAAAAATGCCCAAAGAACTGTACCTCTACGACCCATAGTTTTCGAGAAAAAATGCGAGAGAAAATGTATGACGTCACATCCGATTTATGAAAAAAAACCTTTATTCGAAACATGAACATCAGTATTTGCATAATTTTAAATAAGAAAACGTTCGAATTGTTCCTCGCGTATATGGTCATCAGTCCTTTTTCAAAGGACTGATGATCTTTTCACTTTCTCTATTTTTGTTGTACAAAACATAAAACGATGGAAATAGCAAGTACAGACAGCTTTCAATAGGTAAAGTGTTATAAGCGGAAGTTCTTTGTTAGTTATAGCTGTAGATCGGCGCCACAAGTTTTACAAATCATTATCGTAAGTAAGTTTCCCGAATTTCATATCTCACGCCCAGAAAATCAGTGCTATGTCCACTTCATCTTATATATGTGAACAAGTGTTTTCAACTATGAACCTTAGAAATAATTACTTCAGAAGTATACTGACAGATGAGCATTTAGCATCGTTCCTTAGTATCAGTACATCTCACTTCGGAACTCAATATAAGGAACTTTTAAAAAGGAAATCGCAATTTCATTCATCTCATTAACATATTTAAATTGTAATACTTGTATATTGTTTTTAAAATTTTAGAAAAAGTTATCTTGGCCCGACAAACTTTTTTTTTTCAATTTCTGGACAGCGACCGGAAAAGTTTGTGTATCCTTGACTTAGCAGCACTATCGGAGATTGGAAAAAAAAAATAAGCCTCTTAGACAATATTTGCTGAAGAATGGCTGAAGTTAATTATTATTTATTATATTACTACTTGGAGTCACACACCATCTGAGGAGTAAAACAGGTCGTTTAGTGAGTAAAATCCGATTTAAATTCTCTAATTGCCGGCAGTAGACGTCTGAGGTGAAATTTTTATTATTCACAAACAGTTCAAAATAAATTCCCTCTTCCATATCCCAGCGAAATCAGAGCAAAACGTTCTTTAGATGCAATCCTAGCTTTGCGATGGGAATAGGCTTTGTTTTTGGGCTTAACCTCATTCTTTCTGCAGTAACATTTGCATAAAGTATCCACTTTTCACAGCCAATCACTATACACTTTTAAAAGATCAATTTCCTTTCTTGTGACATGTTTAAAATTCGTACGATTGTATAATATCCATTTTCAACGAAACATGGAATTTATTAAATAAATACAACAGTGAAATGTTTATCTTACAATCTTGGCATTGTATTGTTAAAAACTTTAGAACGTCTTGGAAGGGTTTATAAAATGTTGCTTACAATGCATAATTGTTGGAGGGGGGCGATGCCCACCTGAAGTTCCTTTTAAAATTAATTCAAAAAAATCGTCGTCTAAAATTATATTTTTTTCGAAAATAATAAGTATAATTTCAGTGTGCAAAATAAATCTATATATATTTAATAATATGATAAAACTTATAAAGAAAATATAACCATACTTCTATGACAGAAGGTAATGAGCGAAACTAACGTGTGCAAATGGATTAAAAAGACACTGAATGTAGTAAAATATTTTTAAATGTTTTCTTAAAAAGAAATTAATAATCAGAACAGAGTGAGCCAATTAGAGTCACTGTAGATGTATTTATGTTATGCCCATGATATGTGTACTGCAAAAACTCTTTCACGAGGAAAATGTCTGTATTGTCCATAGTTTTATAATTAATATCTAGCAAATTATTGAGTTACGAAATGGTCCATTTGTGTCCTCGTGTTTATTGTGTCAAATATAGACCTCTTTGGGTTCAAATGCTTCGCTCTTTATATTTGCTCATTGCCTCTGAATGAATATTATCATCTACCTCTTACCAACGGTTATAACAAATTGAATTGGCTATTCAGTTACGAAATGGATAACTACTTTGAGTCCTCCTTTTGTTTTATTGCATCAAATGTAGACCTCTCTGAATTCTGATGCTTCGCTATTTATATTTACTCATTGCCGTTAAATGAATATTATCACCTGGCACTTACCAATGTGATAACATATTACGAAATGGTCCAACTAATTTGTGCCCTTCTTGTGTTTTATTGTCTCAAATGGAGACCTTTTTGAACTCAGATGCTTCGCATTTATAACTACCTATTGCTTTGGAATGTATATTATCACATGGATCTTACCAAGGGCGATATCATATTGAATGGATTATTCAGTTAAAATATTGTCCAGCTAATGTGTGTCCTCCTTGTGTTTTATTGTATAAAATGTAGACCTCTTTACATTCAGATGCTTCGCTATTTGTATTTACTCATCGCCGTTGAATGAATATTATCACCAACTTCTTCCTTGACCTTTTTATCTTCTTTAGCGAACATGTACGCGTAATGCATCTTCTGAAAGCCGTAATCCATACTTGGCAGACGCCTAATCCTCTCTTAATCTATCGATTCTTCCGACCGATAGACTAATGCGATTATGCGGTGCTATTACTCTACCCCTGAAAGGAAAGAGAGCATTTAATATGGATCCATTAAAATCGATGAGATGCTTTTCCCATTAGCGTGTTTGTAACAAGAGATAGCGTTCTCCACATTTGCATAATTGAATCGAATAAACACGTTTGGCCTCCTCTCCATTTACCAGCTCTCGCCAAGTCAACACATGTAACTCCATCGCTTGATGGTTAAGTTCCCACCGATTCTTTTGCCGCGCTTATGATTTTTGTTGATGTAGAAGTTAGCTGCTTTTATTCCTGCGCATAAAACTTACATACATTCATTAGCCTCACAGATATCGGATGGGCAAATATGTAAGTAGGTGGTTAAAGTTGCATGGGGGATTTGGAATGCATGAGACGCTGTTAATTTTGCACAGATGCTGCCGATTCTAGGAAAGGATATTATTTACATCGTCGTGTTAAAGTTTAAGGCAGGTGTTTTCTTAGCGTGTTAATTTAGTTTGTGTAAATGAAGACTGAATTAAGAGAGGGTAGGATTTGTAATATAGTAATTGAAAAGCAATATTAGCAGATGCATGTCGTCACTGATGCAGATTAGAACGAATTGTAGGGAAATCGAATACATTTCTGTGTTCTTATAGTATTAATAGAAAATTTTGAATTCCCTAAATAACCTTTGTTTTTATTTGATTAATTCTATTTAAGCTTTCCGTAACTGAATTGCTCAATCAATATGTTATCACCGTTGCCAGATAACATATTGAATGGGCTAATTAAATATTCCATATAATTTCATTAAATAATAATATTCCATTAAATATTCCGTTAATTATATATATGTGGCTATGAATTTTGAAATCTACTCTATGTATTGTAAATAGGCATTGTAAAATTGCATTTATGTATTGTAAAATTAATTCAAATATTGCATTATAGAGCCAGTGATATTAATCATTCAAAGTCGATGAGTAAATATAAATAGCAAAGCATCTTAATTCAAAGAGGTCTACATTTAAAGAAATAAAACACAAGAAGAACACAAATCAGTTGGACCATTTTCAACGGGCTATATTTATATGAGTATCCCTACTAAAGTAAAATTATTACTATGCCTTTAAAAATAAAAATTTCAAATATACTATTATAACAATAATTTAGTATCATATTTACTAGTCAACATGTACAATAAAGGCCTGCAAAACTAAATGTGATGCTATATTCGCATAGACAAACATAATGCGAATGTAATGATTTATAAATGAAAGCTTAAATAGAATTATTCATAAATAAAATAAAGGTTATTAAAAGGAATTCTAAACGTTCTATTAATACTATAAGCAACACAGAAACGTATCCGATTTCCATATAATTTGTTCTAATGTGCATTACTGAAAACATGCATCTGCTAATATTGCTCTTCAATTACTATATTACAAATTTAACCATCTCTTAATTCAGTCTTCATTTACACAAACTAAATTAACACGCTAAGAAAACATCTGCCTTAAACTGGAACACGACGATGTAAATAATATCTTTTCCGAGCATCGGCAGCATCTGTGCAAAATTAACCGCGTCTCATGCATTCCGAATGCCCCATGCAACTTTAACCATCCCCCTCATATATTTGCCCATCCGATATCTGTGTGACTAATGAATGGATGCAAGTTTTATGCGCAGGAATAAAAGCAGCTAACTTCTGCATTAGCAAGAATCACAAGCGCGCGGAGAAAGAATCGGCGGGCACTTAACCATCAAGTGATGGAGTTACATGTGTTGACATAGCGAGAGCTGGCAAATGGAGAGGAGGCCAAACGTGTTTATCCGATTCAATTATGCAAATGTGGAGAAGGCTATCTCTTGTTACAAACACGTTAATGGGAAAAGCATCTCATCGATTTTAATGCATCCTTAATAAATGCTCTCTTTCCTTTCAGGGGTAGATTAATCGCACCGCATAATCGCATTAGTCGATCGGTCGGAAGAATCGATAGATTAACAGAGGATTAGGCATCTGCCAAGTATGGATTACGGCTTTCAGAAGGTGGTGACATTTCGCATACCTGTGCGACAAAGAAGATAAAAATATCAAGGAAGAAATTGGTAAGAGCCAAATGATAATAATTATTCAAAGGCAATGAGTACATGAATGAAGGAATGAATTTAAAGAGAACTACATTTGATGCAGCAAATATCAAGCTGTGCCCTCCTTAAGGAGAACACAAATTAGTTACACCATTTTGTAACTGAATAGTCTATTCAGTATGTTATCATTGTCGGTAAGGGCTAGGTGATAACATTCATTCAAAGGCAATGAGTAAATATAAATAGCGAAACATCTGATTTAAAAGAGATTTACAATATATTCAAAGATGTATAAATTTGATGTGATAAAACCCAAGGACACAAATTAGTTGAACCACTTCGCAACTGAAACTTCCATTCAGTATGTTATCAGTCTGTAAGAGCCAGGTGATAATTTTGAATAAATATAAATTGCAAAAGCATCTGAATTCAAAAAGGTCTACAGCTCTACATTTAATACAATAAAACACGAGGATACAAATTAGTTGGACCATTTCGTACTAGGTCTTTCAATATGTTATCACCGCTAGGTAAGAGCCAGGTGATAATATTCATTCAAAGGCGATGAGTTATTGTTACTAACTTCCCTGTTGCAGGAAAGCTAACATCAGGTCCGTAAGACCCCATCAAAGGAGACTGGTCCATGGCTAAGGGTAAAATGCAGTTTCACTTTAGCAAGGAACCACGAGGGCTGAAGACTGACTAAATGTTATTACAACGCTCTAAGATCACATTAGACCAGGATCTATGGTTTAAAGTGGATTCCGAACCACTAGAAAAAACCATGGCACCCCCAAGGCTCAAACCCGAAACCTCTGGCACCGAGCGCCAGTCACTCGTCTATCAGGCCCCTAATGTATGACTTATTATTATGATGTATAACAGTTTAAATGAAATTTTAGAAAGAAATAGGATCTACGAATTTTTAAACGTTTTCATTTTTCACTTTTTTTCAAATAAATGAAAAGTTGTTTTTTCTGTAATCGACAACGCCGTTCTTCTTAGATATCTAACCAAATTGCCTTTTATATTTATAATTCCATTTCCTATATTTATACGAGTATATACACTGAAGTGACAAAAAAGTCATGGGATCCTTTACAAAAATTTCAAATTTTCAGATGGCAGTAATAACATCGCGTAGAACAGGTATAAATGCGCAGTGCTTTTCAGAGCTATATCATTTCTCGATGAACGTAACAAAATGTGATTTATAAATGTGATGAAACAGAATTTTGATAAATAAAAATAAAGGTTATTTATAAAGGTTATAAGGAATTCAAAACTTTCTATTACTACTACGAGCAACACAGAAAGATATTCGATTGCCATATAATTCGTTCTAATCTGCTTCACTGACGAAATGCATCTGCTAATATTGCTTTTCATTTACTATATTTTAAATCCTACCCTCCTTTAATTCAGTCTCCATTTACACAAACTAAATTAACACTCTAAGAAAACATCTGCGTTAAACTGGAACACGACGATGTAAATAATATCGCTTCCGAGCATCGGCAGCATCTGTGCAAAATTAACCGCGTCTCATGCATTCCGAATGCCCCATGCAACTTTAACCATCCCCCTCATATATTTGCCCATCCGATATCTGTGTGACTAATGAATGGATGCAAGTTTTATGCGCAGGAATAAAAGCAGCTAACTTCTGCATTAGCAAGAATCACAAGCGCGCGGAGAAAGAATCGGCGGGCACTTAACCATCAAGTGATGGAGTTACATGTGTTGACTTGGCGAGAGCTGGCAAATGGAGAGGAGGCCAAACGTGTTTATTCGATTCAATTATGCAAATGTGGAGAAGGCTATCTCTTGTTACGAACACGTTAATGGGAAAAGCATCACATCGATTTTAATGGATCTGTAATAAATGCTCTCTTTCCTTTCAGGGATGGATTAATAGCACCGCATAATCGCATTAGTCGATCGGTCGGAAGAATCGATAAGATTAAGAGAGGATTAGGCGTCTGCCAAGTATGGACTACGACTTTCAAAAGATGATGACATTACGCATACCTGTGCGGTATGCGTAATGATCATGAAAATGAAGAAGTTTTTAAGAGCCAGAGCTGATAATATTCCTTCAAAGGCAACGGGTAAATATAAATTGCAAAAGCATCTGAATTCAAAGAGGTCTACATTTGATACAATAAAATCTGGATCTACGGTTTAAAGTGGATCCGAACCACTACAAACATCCGTGACACTGCCGGTGATTCGAACCCGAAACATGTGGCACCGAGCATTAGTCACTCAGCCATCAGACCCTGATATCTCAGTTAATCGAATAATAGTTTTTATGTGGTAATTTAAGTCTGACCATAATATAATATCTATTCTCATTTGCTTAAAATTGTAGACAAAATTTTATACAAAAAATGTACAATTCAATTGACATTAATTATATTTCATTCATTGTATAGCTCCTGATGGCTTTATCTCTGTCACTGACGCTAGTCATTCGACCATCAGGCTCTTAATGCATGATGTATATAACTTATTATTATAATGTATAACATCTTAAATGAAGCTTTAGTAACAAATAGCATCTGCGAATTTTTAAATGTTTCATTTTTCACTTTTATTCAAATTAGAAAAAGTTTTTTCTGTAATAGACAACACTGTTCATCCAGACAGATATCTTGCCGAATTGCCTAATATATTTATATAAGTATGCTTACCAAAGCAAATTATTTATATCCCTTTAAAAATAAAAATTTCATTTATACTATTACAACAACATCACAGTATCAAATTTACTAATTAGCATGTATAAAATGGTCTGCAAAACAAAATGTGATGCTATATTTGTAATAAAAGAATCGACAAACATAACGCAAATGTAATGATTTATAAATGAAAGCTTAAACAGAATTCATCATAAATAAACATGGTTATTAAGGGTGTTGGAAATTTTCTATTAATACTATAAGCAACACAGAAACGTATTCGATTTCCAACTGATTCGTTCTAATCTGCATCACATCAATTACTATATTATAAATCCTACCCTATCTTAATTTAGTCTTCATTTACACAAACTAAATTAACATGTTAAGAAAATACCTGCCTTAACTGGAACACGACGATGTAAATAATATCCATTCCGAATCCCTCATGCAACTTTAACCACCCCCCTCACATATTTGCCCATCCGATATCTGTGGGAATAATGAATGGATGTAAGTTTAATGCGTAGGAATAAAAGCAGCTAACTTCTGCATTAGCAAGAATCATAAGCGCGCGGCGAAAGAATCGGCGGGCACTTAACCATCAAGTGATGGAGTTACATATGTTGACTTGGCGAGAGCTGGCAAATGGAGAGGAGGCCAAACGTGTATATTCGATTCAATTATGCAAATGTGTAGAACGCTATCTCTTGTTACAAACACGTTAATGGGAAAAGCATCTCATCGATTTTAATGTTTCCGTAATAAATGCTGTCTTTCCTTTTAGGGGGTGGATTAATAGCACCACATAATCGCATTAGTCGATCGGTCGGAATAATCGATAGATTAAGAGAGGATTAGGCGTCTGCCAAGTATGGATTACGGCTTTCAAAAGATGGTGGCATTATGCCTACCAGTGCGGTAAAGAAGATAAAAAGGTCAAGGAAGAAGTTGATAAGAGCCAAGTGATAATATCCATTCAAAGGCAATAAAATAAGTAAATATAAATAGCGAGGCAACTGAATTAAAGTGGTCAATATTTGATATTATGAAACACAAGGAGGACCAAATTAGTTGGACCACTTCGTAACAATTCATTCAATATGTTTACACGTTATTATATTAACCATTCAATATGTTTACACGTTATTATATTAACCATTCAATATGTTATCATCGTCGGTAAGAGCCAGGTGATAATATTACTTCAAAAGCAATCAGTAACTGTACATAGCGAAGCATCTAAATTTAAAAAAGGTCTACATTTAATGCAATAAAACACACGGAGGACTCAAATTAGTTGTACTTTTCGTATCAGAATATTGTATTCAATATGTTATCACCGTTGAGAAGAGCCAAGTGATAATATTCATTCAAAGGTAATGAGTAAATATAAATAGCGGAGCATCTGAATTCAAAGAGATCTACATTTGACGCAATAAAACATAAGGATACAAATTAGTTGGACCATTTTGTAACTGAATCGTCCATTCAATATGTTATCACTGTTGGTAAAAGCCAGGTGATAATATTCATTCAAAGGCAATTATTGTTACTAACTTCCCTGTTGCAGGAAAGCTAACATCAGGTCCGTAAGACCCCATCGAAGGAGACTGGTCCATTAAATCGTAAAATGCAGTTTCACTTTTAGCGAGGAACCACGAGGGCTGAAGACTGACTAAACCTTATTACAACGCTCTAAGATCACATTAGACCAGGATCTATGGTTTAAAGTGGATTCGAACCACTAGAAAAACCATGGCACCCCCAAGGCTCAAACCCGAAACCTCTGGCACCGAGCGCCAGTCACTCGTCTATCAGGCCCCTAATGTATGACTTATTATTATGATGTATAACAATTTAAATGAAATTTTAGAAAGAAATAGAATCTACGAATTTTTAAACGTTTTCATTTTTCACTTTTTTTCAAATAAATGAAAAGCTGTTTTTTCTGTAATCGACAACGCCGTTCTTCTTAGATATCTAACCAAATTGCCTTTTATATTTATAATTCCATTTCCTATATTTATACGAGTATATATACCAAAGCAAATTATTACTATATCCTTTACAAAAAATTTCAATTATATTACTGTAATAACATTATTGCACCGTACTACTTAACATGCAACAAAAAGGCCCCCAAAAACTAAATAAGCTATATTAGCATTAAAATAATCGATAAAAGTAACGAAAATGTAATGATTTACAAATGAAAGCTAAAACAGAATTAAATAATAAATAAAAATAAAGGTTATTAAGAGGAATTCAAAATGTTCTATTAATACTATAAGCACCACAGAAACGTATTCGATTTCCATATAATTCGTTCTAATCTGCATCATGACTACATGCATCTGCATCTGTTGCATTTCAATTACTATATTACAAATCCTACCCTCTCTTAATTCAGTCTTCATTTACACAAACTGAATTAACACACTAAGAAAACACTTGCCTTAAACTGGAACACGACGATGTAAATAATATCCCTTCCGAGCATCGGCAGCATCTGTGCAAAATGAACTGCGTCTCATGCATTCCGAATTCCCCATTTAACTTTAACCACCCCCCCTCACATATTTACCCATCCGATATCAGGGAGGCTAATGAATGGATGTAAGTTTTATGCGCAGGAATAAAAGCAGCTAACTTCTGCATTAGCAAGAATCATAAGCGCGTTGCAAAAGAATCGGCGGGCACTTAACCATCAAGTGATGGAGTTACATGTGTTGACTTGGCGAGAGCTGGCAAATGGAGAGGAGGCCAAACGTGTTTATTCGATTCAATTATGCAAATGTGGAGAAGGCTATCTCTTGTTACGAACACGTTAATGGAAAAAGTATCTTATCGATTTTAGTAGATCCGTGATAAATGCTCTCTTTCCTTTCAGGGGTAGATTAATCGCACCGCATAATCGCATTAATCGATCGGTCGGGAGAATCGATAGATTAGAAGAGGATTAAGCAGCTGCCAAGTATGGATTACGGCTTTCAAAAGATGGTGTAATTACGAATACATGTGCGGTAAAGAAGATAAAAAGGTTAAAGTAGTTGGTATGAGCCAGGTGATAATATTCATTCAAAAGCAATGAGAAAATATAAATTACAAGGAGGACAGAAATTAGTTGGCCATTTCGTAACTAAATAATTCATTCAATATATTATCCCCGTTATTTAATAGCCAAGTGATTATATTCATTCAAAGGCAATGGGGTGTTGTTACTTATTCCCTTGGTGCAGGAAAGCTAATACCAGGTCCATAAGACCCCATTGCAGGCAACTGGTCCATGGCTAAAAGTAATATGCAGTTTCACTTTAGCAAGGAATCACGAGAGCGAAAGACTGACTAAACCTCAAAACAACGCCCTACGATCCTATTAGACCAGGATATATGGTTTAAAGTGGATTCCGAACCACTACAAATTTTTATGGCACCGCCGGGACACAACCCTATGGCACCGAGCACTAATTACTCGGCCAGCAGTTCTCTAATGTATGATGTATATAACTTATCTTTCTGATGTATAATAACTTAAATGAAATTTTAGTAAAAAATAGCATCTACAAACTTTTAAATGATTCATTTTTATTCAAATCAAAGACAGTTATTTCTGCAATCGACCTTGCCATTCATCTTAGATATCTTGCTTAATTACCTATTATATTTATAGTTCCATTTTCGATGGGCTATATTTATATGAGTCTTCATACCAAAGCATATTATTACTATCCCTTTAAAAATAAATTATTTCAATTATACTACTACAGCAACATTAGTATCATATTTACTCGTAAACTGTAAAAAAAGACCTGCAAAACTAAATATGATGCTATATTAGCATTAAAAGAATTGACGCAGATGTAATGAATTATAAATGAAAGCTTAAATAAATTAAATGATAAATAAAAATAAAGGCTGTTAATGAAATTCGAAGTTTTCTATTAATACTATACGCAACCTACAAACGTATTCGATTTAATCTGCATTACTGACGACATCCATTTGCTAATATTGCTTTTCAATTACTATATTACAAATCCAACCCTCTCTTAATTCAGTCTTCATTTACACAAACTAAATTAACACGCTAAGGAAACACCTGCCTTAAACTGGAACACGACGATGTAAATAACATCCCTTCCGAGCATCGGCAGCATCTGTGCAAAATGAACCGCGTCTCATGCATTCCGAATCCCCCATGCAACTTTAATCACCGTCTTACATATTTGCCCATCTGATATCTGTGAGGCTAATGAATGGATGTACGTTTTATGCGTAGGAATAAAAGAAGCTAACTTCTGCATTAGCAAGAATCATAAGCGCGGCAAAAGAATCGGCGGGCATTCAAGTGGTGGAGTTGCATGTGTTGACTTGGTGAGAGCTGGCAAATGGAGAGGAAGCCCAAACGTGTTTATTCTATTCAATTATGCAAATGTGGAGAACGCTATCTCTTGTTACGAACACGTTAATGGGAAAAGCATCTGATCGATTTTAATGGATCCGTAATAAATTCTCTCTTTCCTTTCAGGGGCAGATTAATAGCACCGCATAATCGCATTAGTCGATCGGTCAGAAGAATCGATAGATTAACAGAGGATTAGGCGTCTGCCAAGTATGGATTACGACTTATCAAAAGATGGTGGCATTGCACATATCTGTGTGGTAGAGGAGATAAAAATATTAAAGGAAGAAGTTAGTAAGAGTAAGGGGATATTATTCATTCAAAGGCGATGGAAAAATAAAATTAGAGAAGTATCTGAATTCAAAAAGATCTACATTTGATATAATAAAGCACAAGATACAAATTAGATCGACTATTCAATATTCTAGCACCGTAGGTAAGTTTGGTTTTTAGCTCTACGGTCATCTTATGCACGCGATGGTTAAACATACCGGAACCTACAGTTTAAAGTGGATTCCGAACCCCTAACAAATTTGCATGCCACTGACATGATTTGAACCTGAAACTAGTGGTACCAAAGACCAGAGCGCTAGCCAATCAGGCCTCTCACAGTAGGTAAGAGCCAGGGGATAACATGCATTCCAAGGCAATAAGTAAATATAAATTGCAAAAGCATCTGAATTCAAAGAGGTGTACATTTGGAGACATAAGGAGGACACAAATTAGTTTGACCATTTTGTAACTGAACAGTCCATCCAATATGTTATCACCATTGGTAAGAGCTAGATGGTAATATTCCTTTAAAGGTAATGAGTTGTTGTTGTTGCTAATCCTCCTGGTGCAGTAAAGAACACACCAGGTCCATAAGACCCCGTTGCAGGCGACTGGTCCTTGGCTAAGGGTAATAAGCAGCTTCACTTTGCGCGGAACCACAGGGGCTGAAGACTGACAAAACTTCAAGAGAACGCTCTATGATCCTATTAGACCAGGATCTATGGTTTAAAGGGGATTCCGAAACACTACAAACTGCCATGGAACCGCCGGGACACGAACCCTATGGCACCCAGCACTAGTCACTCGACCATGAGGTCCCTCATGTAAGATGTATATAACTTATTTTTCTGATGTATAACAACTTAAATTAAATTTTAGTAGGAAATAGCGTCTACGAATTTTTAAATGTTTTCATTGTTCACTTTTATTCAAATTAAAAAAAGTTTTCTTTTTGTCACCGCCAACGCCGCTCATCCTAGATATCTTACCAAATTGCCTATTATATTTATGCTTTCCATTTTCTATATTTATATTGGTATACATACCAAGCAAATAATTACTATCCCTTTAAAATGAAATTTTTAATTATACTATTAAACAACATTATAGTATTATATTTACTACTCAAAATATTAAAAAATTACTGCAAAACTAAATGTGTTGCTTTATTAGCATTAAAAGAATCGAAGAAAATAAGGCAAATGTAATGATTCATAAAGGAAAGCTTAAATAGAAGTAATCATAAATTAAAACAAAGGTTATTAAAGGAAAATCAAAGTTTTCTATTAATACTATAAGCAACACATAAATGCATTCGATTTCCATGTAATTTGTTCTAATCTGCATTACTAACGACATGCATCTGCTAATATTGCTTTTCAATTACAATATCACAAATCCTACCCTCTCTTAATTCAGTCTTCATTTACACAAACTAAATTAACACGCTAAGAAAACACCTGCCTTAAACCGGAACACGACGATGTAAATAATATCCCTTCCGAGCATCGGCAGCATCTGTGGCAAATTAACAGCGTCTCATGCATTCCGAATCCCTCATGCAACTTTAACCACCCTCCTTACATATTTGCCCATCCAATATCTGTGGAAGCTAATGAATGGATGTAAGTTTTATGCGTAAGGAATAAAAGCAGCTGACTTCTGCATTAGCAAGAATCATAAGCGTGGCAAAAGAATCGTGGGGCACTTAACCATCAAGTGATGGAGTTACATGTGTTGACTCAGCGAGAGCTGGCAAATGGAGAGTATGCCGAACGTGTTTATTCGATTCAATTATGCAAATGTGGAGAAGGGTATCTCTTGTTACAAACATGTTAATGGGAAAAGCATCTCATCGATTTTAATGGATCCGTAATAAATGCCCTTTTTCCTTTCAGGTGTAGATTAATCGCATTAGTCGATCGATCGGAAGAATCGATAGATTAAGAGAGGATTAGGCGTCTGCCAAGTATAGATTACGGCTTTCAAAAGATGGTGGCATTACACATACCAGTGCGGTAAAGAAGATAAATAGATCAAGGAAGAAGTTGGTAAGATCCAGCTGATAATATTCATTCAAAGTAGTAAATATGAGTAAATATAAATCGCGATGAGTAAACATAAATCGTGAAGCATCTGAATTTAAAGAGGGCTACATTTGATACAAGATGGGCACAAATTATTTGGATCATTCAATAATTGAATAGTCCATCCAATATGTTATCACCGTTGGTAAGAGCCAGCTGATAATAATCATTCAAAGGCAATGAATAAATATAAATAGCAAAGCATATGAATTCTAAGAGGTCTACATTTGATGCAATAAAACACAAGGGCACAAATCAGTTGTACCATTTTGTAACTGAATAATTCATTCAATATGTTATCGCCCTTGGTAAGAGCCATGTTATAATATTAATTAAAGACAAGGAATAAATACAAATAGCAAAGCATCTGAATTAAAGGAGTTTACATTTGACGCAATAAAACACAAGGAGGACACAAATTATTGGGTCGTTTAGTAAGTGATAATTTTATTTAATAATTCAATATGTTATCACCATTGGTAAGATCCAAGTGATAATATTTATTCAAAGGAAATGAGTAAATATAAATTTGAATCCAAAGAGGTCTTCAATATTGTTGGACCATTTCGAAACTCAGTAGTCCATCTAATATGTTATCGCCGCCTCCAAAATTAAATGAGATACAATATTAGTATTAAAAGAATCGACGAACATAACGCGAAAGTATTTAAACATGAAAGCCTAAATACTCATAAATAAAGATAAAGGTTATTAAGAGGGTTCAAAATTTTCTATTAATACTATAAGCAACACAGAAACGTATTCGATTTCCATGTAATTCGTTCTAATCTGCATTACTGATGACAAGCATCAGTTAATATTGCTTTTCAATTACTATATTACAAATCCTACCATCTCTTAATTCAGTCTTCATTTTCACAAACTAAATTAACACGCGAAGAAAATACCTTCCTTAAACTGGAACACGACGATGTAAATAATATCCCTTCCGAGCATCGGCAGCATCTGTGGCAAATTAACAGCGTCTCATGCATTCCGAATCCCTCATGCAACTTTAACCACCCTCCTTACATATTTGCCCATCCAATATCTGTGGAAGCTAATGAATGGATGTAAGTTTTATGCGTAAGGAATAAAAGCAGCTGACTTCTGCATTAGCAAGAATCATAAGCGTGGCAAAAGAATCTGCGGGCACTTAACCATCAAGTGAAGGAGTTACATGTGTTGACTCAGCGAGAGCTGGCAAATGGAGAGGAGGCCGAACGTGTTTATTCGATTCAATTATGCAAATGTGGAGAAGGCTATCTCTTGATACAAACACGTTAACGGGAAAAGCATCTCATCGATTTTAATGGATCCGTAATAAATGCCCTCTCTCCTTTCAGGGGTAGAATAATCGCATTAGTCGATCGAGCTGAAGAATCGATAGATTAAGAGAGGATTAGGCGTCTGCCAATTACAGATTACGGCTTTCAAAAGATGGTGGTATTACGCATACCTGTGCGGTAAAGAAGATAAAAAGATCAAGGAATAAGTTGGTTAGAGCCATCTGATAATATTCATTCAAAGTAGTAAATATGAGTAAATATAAATCGCGATGAGTAAACATAAATCGTGAAGCATCTGAATTTAAAGAGGGCTACATTTGATACAAGACGGGCACAAATTATTTGGATCATTCAATAATTGAATAGTCCCTCCAATATGTTATCACAGTTGGTAAGAGCCAGCTGATAATAATCATTCAAAGGCAATGAGTAAATATAAATAGCAAAGCATATGAATTCTAAGAGGTCTACATTTGATGCAATAAAACACAAGGACACAAATTAGTTGTACCATTTTGTAACTGAATAATTCATTCAATATGTTATCGCCCTTGGTAAGAGCCATGTGATAATATTAATTTAAAGACAATGAATAAATACAAATAGTGAAGCATCTGAATTCAAAAAAGTTTACATTTGACGCAATAAAACACAAGAAGGACACAAATTATTTGGGTCGTTTAGTAAGTGACTATTTTTTGTTAATAATTCAATATGTTATCACCATTGGCAAGATCCAGGTGATAATATTTTTTCAAAGGAAATGAGTAAATATAAATTTGAATGCAAAGAGGTCTTCAATATTGTTGGACCATTTCGAAACTCAGTAGTCCATCTAATATGTTATCGCCGCCTACAAAATTAAATGAGATACAATATTAGTATTAAAAGAATCGACGAACATAACGCGAAAGTATTTAAACATGAAAGCCTAAATACTCATAAATAAAGATAAAGGTTATTAAGAGGGTTCAAAATTTTCTATTAATACTATAAGCAACACAGAAACGTATTCGATTTCCATGTAATTCGTTCTAATCTGCATTACTGACGACAAGCATCAGTTAATATTGCTTTTCAATTACTATATTACAAATCCTACCTTCTCTTAATTCAGTCTTCATTTTCACAAACTAAATTAACACGCGAAGAAAACACCTACCTTAAACTGGAACACGACGATGTAAATAATATCCCTTCCGAGCATCGGCAGCATCTGTGTCAAATTAACAGCGTCTCATGCATTCCGAATTCCCCATGCAACTTTAACAACCACCCTGTACATATTTGCCCATCCGATATCTGTGAGGCTAATGAATGGATGTAAGTTTTATGCGCAGGAATAAAAGCAGCTAACTTCTGCATTAGCAAGAATCATAAGCGCGTTGCGAAAGAATCGGTGGGCACTTAACCATCAAGTGATGGAGTTACATGTGTTGACTTGGCGAGAGCTGGCAAATGGAGAGGAGGCCAAACGTGTTTATTCGATTCAATTATGCAAATGTGTAGAACGCTATCTCTTGTTACAAACACGTTAATGGGAAAAGCATCTCATCGATTTTAATGGATCCGTAGTAAATGCTCTCTTTCCTTTCAGGGGTAGATTAATAGCACCGCATAATCGTATTAGTCGATCGGTCGGAAGAATCGATTAGATTAAAAGAGGATTAGGCGTCTGCCAAGTATGGATTACGGCTTTCAAAGGATGGTTGGTGGCATTACGCATATACCTGTGCAGTAAAGAAGATAAAAAGATCAAGAAAGAAGTTGGTAAGAGCTAGATGATAATATTCATTCAAAGGCGATGAGCGAATATAAATAGCGAACCATCTGAATTCAAAGAGGCATTAATACATTTGATGCAATAAAACACAAGGAGGATACAAATTAGTTGGACCATTGCGTAACAGAATAATTTGCTAGATATTAATTGTAATACAGAAATTAGTGTAGACACTACAAATTTTTTCTGAAATATCAAATTTTACAATAAAACATAAGGAGGACACAAATTAGTTGAGCCATTTCGTAACTGAATAGTCTTTTCGCTATACTATCATCGTTGGTAAGAGCCAGGTGGTAATATTCATTCAAAAGCAATAGTTTGCTTTTGTTTGTCGTTCTACAGTCATTTTGTACACACTTTCGTCTAATTAGACCAGAACCTACAGTTTAACGTGGATTCAGAACCACTAACAAAGATTAACGCCAGGATTCGAAGCTGAAGTCGAGCCGGAGCATCGGCATTCAAAGAGGTCTACATTTATGCAATAAAACAAAAATTAGTTGGACCATTTAGTTACTGAATAGTGCGTTCAGTATGTTATCACTGTTGGTAAGAACTAGATATTAATATTCATTCAAAGGTAATGAGTTGTTGTTGTTGCTAATCCTCCTGCTGCAGGAAAGAATACACCGGGACCATAAGATACCGTTGCAGGCGACTGGTCCAAGGCTAAGGATAATATGCAGCTTCATTTTAGGGAGAAACCACGAGGGCTGAAGACTAACTAAACCTCAAAACAACGCTCTA
>BPLQ01007041.1:27010-49402 GCA_021605075.1 Caerostris darwini | reverse complement strand
TGTGTAATATTCCCCAAGATCAGATTGATAATTTGATACTCAGCATGCCTAGGCGTTGTAAGGCCTGTATTGCATCGTCCGGGAGACATACTCCATATTAACCATCATACTAACCAGGTTATACTGTTTTTTGTAAATAGGTTCTGTTTTAAAATTTGCTCCAGGGAGTAAAAATCGCAATTTTTATTAATTATGTCAAACATATAGCGTCTTTTTTGCTCTTTACCTTTTGTTTAATAAATAGACTTTACAAATAAGTCAAATTTGTTTTGCTTCTGTCTCTTTCTTTGCCTGAACTTCATTATCCTTAATTTATGGACATGAGTGTATTTGATTAAGATGTAATTACTGAAAATAATTACAAATTTTATATTTAAAAATTTATTAAATATATATTTAATTTTTTTATTAATAGTCCAACGACTTACCTTATCTAACTAGTCCACCCTATCTAAAGTATCAAACACCATAACTATTTATTATGAATAGATTTAAAGCCTGTATTGGAATAACTGTAAATTAACTAATAATATTTTTTAAACAGAATTTTGCATTTCATTTTGCAAAATAACTTTTACATGCTATTGATTTCAATGAAAATACATTGATACATTTCACAAAAACAATTTTATTTTTGAACAATTTTTTATAATATATGAAATTTAATAATTTATAAATTTGCTGTAATTATTATTAAGTAAATAATTTGTATTTTTTTAGGAATATCACATTCCTTCAACAGAAATATACAAGTTGCATGATTTAAAATTCGATGATTTTAGTTTGAATGACGAAGAGATGTTGAAAGCTTGCCTTAGAATGTTCATGGATATGGGTCTCATTCAAAGATTTGGCATAGAATATGATGTAAGTGAGATTTCCATAACAGTTTTTTTTTTATTCTTTTTATATTTTATAATTTTTAAGTTCCCAGTTATTTTTTTCCTCATAAATAAGTCCCAGAGGAAATCAAAGAAAACTGTTAATTAGTTTTGTAGAATTCTCTGATGAATTTCTGTTTTTCTCTGATGAATTATAGAAATGAGATTTATATGAGTTATAAAAGTAGAAATAGATAGATTTATATATAAACTATAGAAATAGAAACTACTTAAAAAAAAGGAAGATATCTACAGCATTTGCTTTATTTATTATTATTATTATTATTATTATTATTTTGTATTTGCTGATATGAAATAATTTAATTAATAATGTTTTTTGAGCAGAATTTTGCAAAATATTTTTTACATGCTATTGATTTCAATGAAAATACATGGATACATTTCACGAAAACAATTTTATTTTAAGACCATTTTTCATAATATATGAAATTTATATAAAAAACTAATTTTTAATATGTAAAATATGAATGATAAAATTTATTAAATGAGATGCTAATAAAAATAATCTAAAATGTGTGTAGTACTTTTAATATTTTTCTACTTTCAGGCAATATGCATGAATAATAAAGTGTTTTACAAAATGAAAGAATTCTAATGAATCTATTTATTTGAATGAAATCTTTTATGTTATTCAATAAGATTATGAAATACAGCTCTCACCTAAAAATTTGTATAGCTAATGACATTTATTTGTACTTCAGAGCAAACATTTTTATAACAAAAATTTATAAAGTTAATATGTAGAATGTAACTTATAACCTACATTTTAATTTTTGAGTATTTTTGTTTAATTCAGAAAATTTATTTTCTGATTTAAATAATACAATTCGATTGATATATTTATAATATTTTTTTAATATCCCAATAAAATAAATAATTGTTAATACTATTTGATTACATTAGTAGTACTATTGGAATTAGAATTTTTAACATAAATTTGTAAAGTATATTACAGTGATAGAAGCATAATTTTTTAATTCAAAAAAGTAATTCAGATACTGTTCCGTTCTCAAACATTTGCAGGCTCCTTTAACGCATTTGGTAAATACCTTAAAAGCAAAATAATGTGATAGAAAACATTCAAAACAATGGTTTGTTAAATACAAATATTGTTACTTCTGAACTGAGATTTCAAGAAAAATTAATTCTGTAATATCAATCAGCTAATAAAATGTATCGTTTTTTAATATTACAAATGTATCTCGTTGATAGAAAATATTCGGTAAATGCATGTTATAAGTGACGTAAGTACAGAAATTTGACTTTTAATATTTATTTGATATAATAATTATATAATATAATATTTAACATTTGATGAACACATTTTAATAGCGGCATGTATTAAAGTGAATATAAAAATAAGCCTAAAGAATTAAGAAAAAAAAATTATCTATAAATCGCTTTTAAATATTTCCATGCTTTCAAATATTCTATTTATTTTCAAAAAGTGTAAACCCAAAACCTCACAACCCTATTTTTCAGCAAAGAAATTGACACCTACCAAATCCTACATCAAATTTCAGCATGATTGCTTGCATTATATAACGTTATACATCTGTATAAAATAAATTATTAGTCTCACAATTTTTTCCCTTGAATTGTAAGATATCCGTAAGCAGTAGTTTTATATCACATCTCTTCTATTAACCCGTTAGAAACCTTTTATAAAATATATATCTTAATTTTAGAAATTTGCTTTATACTAATGAACTTAAGCTTTGCAATAAAGTTTTTAAAGACTAGTTTATTTCTTATTAAATATTCTTTCACCTTTCATATTTATTTAGGATATTTGTGCAACTTAATTCTACATTCAAACGAATTTTTGTTTGTAATTGTTTTGTTTCTGATAAAATTCTTTAAAATGTTTTTAAGTATTCTAAATTTGATTCTTTTTTTTTCTCTTTTAGAATGAGTTATAAATTTTAATAATCTAATTTTGTAACATTTTGTAAAATATTAATATTGTTTTATACATTATTGAAGGTGTATGCAGATTCTTAACGTTTTCTTTAATTTTTAAAATAAAGTTATTTTTTTTATATAAACAGGTTTTATGTCGATGGCTACTTAGCGTCAAAAATAATTACAGGTCAGTGTCTTATCAAAATTGGAGGCACGCTTTTAACGTTACCCAAATGATGTTTGCTATTATGACGGTAAGATTATCTTCCAAATATTTTGTAATGATTTATTCTACATAAATCTTAATTTAAAATGTTTACAAATTTTGTAAAATTAATTATTTCATTTCATAAATTTTCCAGAATAGAAAAGCGTCTGTTAAATGAAAATTTTTGTTTTAATTGTTCTATCTATGGCGAATCACATTTATACTAACATTATGTAATTAAATTTGTTAGAAAAGAAATACAAAAATCTGTTCTGTATACTACAGCATGGTTTCATGAGGAAATAAAGATGAATATGAAAAAAATGAAGGATCTTAGTATCATAAATAATATTATAGATAAATAAATGATTCATGAAAATTAATTTTTTTTCCCTTGGTGTTTTCCAGTTGTTTAGATGCACATTGCTAGTACAGATTAGTTAAAACTCAAAGCAAGTTCATTTAAATTCAGGTAAATTCATTTAAAGTACTTGAATGAAATCATTTTTCAAGGGAAAACATTTTCAGAGAATGAAATTGTTGGATATTATGATGCCGCCATCACCGTAATTGGAATTTAAATATTATTTCTTGCACAAATATCAATTGTCCCCGAATTTAGATGAAAATTATTGTACAATTTTTTTTTTGTTTATAAATATTTTATATGCAATTCACTACAAAAAAATTTAATTTAATTTTTTTTTTCAGTACAAAAATTATTGAAGTGTAATTTCGAGTTATATTCTATACTTAGGTATCAAAGCTGGGTCATGTGCTTGGAGAACTAGAAACTCTGTCACTTCTCATTGCCTGCTTGTGTCACGACTTGGACCACACAGCAACAAACAATTATTTCCTTAAAAAGTAATAAATTTATGTAACCTTTAACTGTAATAAAACTACCTTACTAAGAATTTTCCTTTTCCACTCCTTTTACTGTAATTTTTTATTGTACATTTAAGTGAATCACAAAACAAAATGTACATGATTTCTTGGAATTTATTTTTTAAATTTTTCTAATAAAACTGATTAAGAAATAAAAAAATAGAATTTTTAAGAAATATTTTTTTAAATTAAAAAAATTATTTCTGTAGGAGAAAAATTAAGCAAAGCATCCCAAACTAATGAGTAATTTGCATGTGTAAAGATGAATTGGTTAAATACTTCGAAAATAAAATTTTATTCATTTTTATGATGTAAAATAAAATTGTTCTGAATTATTTTTTTTGCAATTAATAATTTATTTTTTCCATGAACAGATCAAACTCTCCTTTGGCACAGTTATATTCCATTTCTACTATGGAGCACCATCATTTTGATCAGTGTATAATGCTTTTAAACAGCAAGGTAGCGTAAAATTCAGAATCAATTTGAAGATATTAAATTTAAAAGCACATATATGAAACTGGTCAAAAAATTATAATAAAATAAATCCTCCCTTTCTAGGACAATATTTTGTTAAAACATTTTTATCTTTGTAAATTTCATAATCATATTATATTATAAAAATTGTAAAAGTAATAAATCTGTTCTTTTTCCTCATTTTAATTAGCAATTAAATATTTGTTATAGATTTTACGTGAAATACTTAAATAACGTTATATATTTAATGCTTTTTAAACATTTAATCAATTTTATTAAAATTTAAATTAAGTATTTGAATTTAAACTATGGAATAATTACAGGGAAATCAAATTCTTAGCCACTTAACTTCTGAGGAATACATGAATGTTGTCCATGTCTTGAAAAATGCCATTTTATCTACAGATTTAACTGTATATTATAAGTAAGTAAAATTTATTAATATTATATATAGCATTAAATGAATTCTTTTTAAATATAACACATACATTAGTAATAAAATATATAATATGAATTGTATTAATAATAATGTATATATATATTGGAAATGTACTTCGGATTTGCTTGGCATATTTTAAGTATAATGTTAAATCTTTTTTCCCTTTTTTGTATTTTAAATGAGTAACTTGATAAATTACAAGCATACTTATTTTAGTAGTATTTTAAAAATGAAAAGTATGAAGCTATAAAACAATCATACAGTAAATTTGTAGAGTTTTCTCACTTTTTTCTTCTTTTAATAAAATTGAACCAAATAACAGTGGCTTTAAATGTATTTTCGGAGGGTTTTTTTTTTTTTTTTTAAAGGGAAGTTTTCTTTTAATTTCTTGAAGTTTTTGAATTCTTCTTTTTTTCAATTTTAAAATTTATTTTCAGAAAGCAATTTACTTTCACCCAAATGGCTAGACAAGGAAATTTTAACAGGAAGGGCGAAGATAACAGGGAACTATTAAGGTATTTTTATTATTATTATTTTTAGATTGCATAATATTTAATTAAATTATAATTATATTGTATGAAATATGTAAATATAAAGCATGTATGTGATTTTCAGTCTTTTTTTTCTATTCAGAACAATGCTTATGATGGCTTGTGATATTGCTGCCATAACCAAACCATGGGAAATACAAAAAAAGGTAAACTTTATATAAATTTTCAGTTTTCTACTGGATTTATGTTGTGGTGAATCTAGAGCACAGGCCTCACAGAATTTTCAATTTCACGGTTACTAGTCAGATTTGGAGTTTTTTTCTCATCTTTGACACAGTAACTCCAAAACTCCAATCAAAACCGTGTCTGTTATATGGTCAAATACTTCAATCGAATCGTTTGATTCGTACTAACTATTCGCAGAAAACTTCGACAGTATTAGGTTTTTTAAATGCATCTATTTCTCCTCTATTCTTTCAAACACTTTATGTGTGTTTTATAGAAAATTAATTTAATTGTGTTTTTCAGAAATTTTGACTGAAGTTAGTCCAGTTTAAGAAACTATTAATAATATGCAAACTATAACTGTACTGATAAATTTAATTTTTATTATCTATTGCTGACAACTACATTGCTACTAATTATATTTTAATGTAATAACCAAATTTTTAAAATTAATATTAATTTGACATTATTTGAATCACTTAAAATTTTTTTTTCGTTTTTTGTTCATTCTTAAAAAAGTTAATAACATCTACTTCATCGAAATTTTAATAATATTTTCTTATGATTAAAAAAAATTAGTGTTAATAAGATTTGTAAGACAAATCTTTAAAAAATAAGAAGATAAAATGGCGAAATATTTATGAAGATATTGAAATTAGAAACATTAATAAAACAAAAACTGAGATACAAAATAGTGAATTTTATATTCAATATCAAATTTTTCAATTAAGAGATCTTTTAAATTACATATTTAAGTAAAATTTTTCTTTAAATAAAAAATTATCCTCTTGTTTCAGATCTATGAAAATCAAGATTAAAATAATTAGATTTTCAGAAATTAAAAGAAAAATTTCAATATTTTTTCCTAAAGTATTTTATCGTAAATTACTATGTTTTGAACACAGTTATATATATACCTGTTAGATAAAAAATTTCAATCAGTTTTCAAGGAAAAATACTTAATTAAACGCTCCTGAAATGAGTGTGATATTACACGTAAAAGATGCGTATGGAAATATGCTAACAAAGGAGGAAAATCGTTTTGATTTCAAATCGATTTTTTATGATACCTACCAGAAAAAATTATAACTAAGACTAAATTCATAATAACCATATTACATCAGAAAATTTTTTAATTTTAATTTATATATAAAAGAATAGAAATAGAGTTTTGAAAAGCAAAAAATATTTATAGCTGACAAAAGTAATTTTGATGATAATTGTTAGAGTTGTTAAAGTGATAATTGTTTATTACCTGGCTGTTTTTTATTGTTTTAAAACAATATTTGAATTATATTATGCACTTTTTAAAATTGGGCGTTAACTTATCTTTTATTTTGACACACCAAACTGGATTACCTATTTTAGCTGTTTTTTATGCGTTTCATTGGTCATGTGAATAAATTATATTTAGTGTACAGCAAAGTTCTATAAAATAGTTCTAGTTCAAAGTTCTGTAAATTCTTCTAAAATATTGTTATCTATGGCTGCTTATGAATATGAAATTTAAGCTTGTAATATTTAATACTTCTCAACATAAATATTTCTTAAATATTTATTTGATAATACTTCTTTTGAGTTTGGAATTCATAATTGTTTCTGTATTAAAGCTTATATTATTGATAAATAATAGAGCCTTGATCAAAAGTATATGGGACCATTTGAATACTATTTTATTATAAATTATATTTAAACTAGCTTTTTATTATTAATCAGGAGAAACAAGAATACAAAATTTTTCAATTCGCTTATATCCACCTTAAGCTGTGTGACAAAAACAGCAATTTTGGGGACATGTTATGTTTTAATCTATAACCTTTTTTTACATTTATAATATTTTATTCTTCTATGAGAATATTTAGAACTCCCACTTTGCATAGTTTAATCTATGTTTTATAGGTTTAAAGTATAATGTTTGTTTTATGAGGTCTGGCGGCTTATTGGCATAATGTGTAAAATTTCCATATTCTAAATCTGAATCATTGAAGTTTATTAGTATTGCTTATTATATCATTGAATTGAAATGAAAGTTATTTTAATCAGCATTGGTTTTATGAAATGTTTTAAGAAGTTGATCACAATGGAACTTCAAGTAAGTTGTAAGCTGATGTATATCTAGCAACTCATACTTATACAGGTAAAAGCTTTTCTAAAACTGCAAATTCGTGAAAGATTAAGAAAATTAATAAAAATAATTTTAAATTTAATTTGTAAATTATTAAAATATATAACTTAAAAGATAGAATCACTAGACTTCAATCATTAATTTGTTTGAAATTTATACTGCATGTGATTCATGAATAGGATGTTAATTACCCAAATTAGTAGGACAAATCTGTAATTTTAGAGAAAATCATTAAGTAAAATTATAATTATTTTTATATTATTTTATTTATTATATGACATTAATCTCTTCAATAGCACAAATTAAAAAAATGTGAAATTTGAAAAAGTCTATATATTCTGTACGAATTAAACCCATGATATAGGGAATATAATTTATTATTTAAATTGCATGAAAATGGACCACAAATTATAATTAATATAAATGTTATTCAATTTATGATTCATATTTGTATATACATGATTGTAACTTTTAATTTTGTAGTAGATTATTACAAGAGCCAAAATAATACTTATCATTAATGCAGGAGAAACAATGTTTCTCGACATCTAGAACACCTTTTGGAATGCTGTATTTTTACAAGATCAGCGATGGTTTCCCCCCATTATCTTTTAAATTATAAAAAATAAAATAATACATAAAATAACTTTATGCAATATTGCATAAATTTTCAATGAAATGCATGAACCATTTTTTTGTGTTTAAATTATTAAATAGTAATTGCAACAATTAAATGTAAAATTTAAAAAAAAACATGAATTTTAATATATTTAATTTTTTTTTAATTGTTCTCCGAATATAATGTTTGTATCGTACCAAATTTGAACTTCTCAAAACATCAGTGTGCAAAATAGTGTGTACCTCAAAAAAAGGTTTACAAACGCACAAAACAATGGTTAACATTGACAGCAATAAACTGAAAAAAGAAGTTTTTTAGCAAGAGGAATATTGCAAATATTTTTTTTATTTTTTTTTATTTGACAAGGAAATATTTTTTTTTCTACTTTACCAAAAGTAAAAAAAAAAGTTTTAATTATTTTGTAATTATTTATTCTATAAAAAGTTTTATTATTAAGAAATATTTGATTATTTACAATAAAATTCTCATTTTCCTAATAATGTGATATTGTTATAATTATAAATGAGAACAATTCAATATTTGTTTATTTGCAATTATATTTTAAAAGGCAATTATTAATCGAGAAAAGAAAGAAAAGTTACCTTTGATGCAAGTTGAGTTTATTGATTCCGTCTGTTTACCAGTTTATAAGGTATATAATTTTATTTTTCGAAATAGTCATAGAGTTTATTTCTAAATTTTTAATTAAAATTTGTGAAAGTTTATTGAGTAAAATCTATATTCTAGAAGTGTAAATTGAACTACTTAATAATTCTTAGAAATAAATTTGAGATATACATTTAATTCATAAGTAATTATTCAAATGGTGACGGGAATCCTACTGCAATATTTTTATCTGTATTATTCATATATATTTTCTAATGCATTATTACTAAACTCATATGCATATGTAATATATTATTAATGTAAAGTTATCATGTTCCCCATTATTATTATAAAATTATATAACTTTCTTTTACACACACACACACACTATATATATATATATATATATATGTGTGTGTGTGTGTCTGTGTAATATAAATTGCTTCTTTTAATTTTGTCCCAAGGCATTAAGAAATGTTTCAAATAACAAATAAAAATATTTTGTTTGAAATAAGTAAAATCGCTAAATAAAATAATTATACATTAACTTCACGGATGTTAATTTTAATGATTCTTCTTTGTTATAAAATTATTGCAATTATTACTTTGAAATATAAATTTTCTTCTATTTTTTCTGTGTATTTAAATGTTATTTAGTTTTTTCATTCATTACTATTTAAAAACTAATGCTTCATATTTTAGTAAACCAACACACGCACACACAAAACCCCAAAATCAAGAAAAAAGAAAAAGAAATTCCATAGTAAGAAAAAAAAAATTTCACTGTACTATGTGAAAGAATTGAATTGTTTTTTTTTCTTTCTCTGATATCAATTGAAACTATTCGTTGAAAGCATAGTATAGAATTTAAATTTACTGCTGTATAACTTTAATATCATTACTAGTTGTGCTAAAATTTCATGTTAGCTATTTTAATATTCTATTTTTTCTGAAAGTGCTTGCTTTTCTGAAAGTGAAGTGCTTACCTCTCCATCTTCTTTTCTTTTCTGTTTAATTAGTACATTTGAAATGATGATTCCTATAAGCACTGGTAAAATACAATATATTTAGTGGATCATTTGACAGTTTCAGTCAATGCATTACGTATATCGTACTTGTAGTTAAGCATGCTTTTGTGAAAAGGTAAAATATCTTTATTAAAAAATAATTTAATATAAAAATGTACTATAAATTTTTTATATTTAATGTGATACAGGAATCTGCTTTGGGCTTCAATTGGAATCCGTGATTAAATTTTGTAACACAATTGGGGCAGTGTGTGTAATTTGTTTCACACACAGTGTCAGAAAATTTGTCATGTAGTTCAGAAAATTTTAATAGTACTCACAATTACTCCTGTACTGACTTTTTCCATCACTAAGCTATTAAATTTACCACCTGATAAATAGAAAAAAAATTCTTTCAAAATGTCAATGCATTTAAATATTTAGTATAATTTTCAAAGAGTCATAAAATATAAAAACTTTTAGAAGTACATTAGAATTTTGTATTTTTTTTTCATGACAAATTTTTAAAATGTGTGCAAGCTCGTTAAATTATTAATATTATTAGTAATTTTACTATATCAGATATTACATTTTGTATATAACTTTTTAATTACTTAAAATTGTACTGTAATTTTCATGCCAACCACAGACAGTTAAATTTTTTATAGCTTATTAGTTTTATTTTATTTTATTAATTTGGTTTTCTATATTTCCTTTAACATGTAGGCACTTGCAATGATTTCGAATAAACTTGGTCCTTTGTTAGAAGGCGTCAAAGGAAACAGAACACGATGGCTGAAGCTTGCTGAAGAAAAAGAACTTTGTTTTAGTTCTGAGGACTGCCTTCCCTGAAACTGTTGTTTGAAATTCATTTAAATGTTTTATTGTAGGTTTTGGGCACAATTTGAAAATTTATATTGATATTTAGCTTCTCCTTCATGGAAAGCAATTATGTACAACGTTTTTATAAGACATTTTTTTCAATGTGTTGTCTATAAGTTTTAGAACTATATTTTGAATGAAACCAATTATCCATTCTTCTAAAGTTTTAGGAGTGAATATTTTGAGAAATTTTTATCTTATAAAAACATAGGTCTAAAAATTTAATATTCTTCTACTTAAATTTTTTAACATTCTTTCTAACATTTTTTTCTTTTAATTAAAAATTGATAGAATCAGTGTTATTTTTTTCTTTCTAATGCAGCTGGCAAACATTATCGACGACTTCAGAAAACCATCACTAAATTTCTGCATTTTTAATTTCGTTGAATAAATTAAAAAAAAAAAAATTGTTGTTGTTCTAATGCAGCTGGCAAACACTTAAGCAGCTTGGTCTTGGAGGCCTTAAGGTAAGCGCTGCACAGACGTTATTCACTTTGCATTACTCAGGGGGCGCGTGTCACTTGAAGATAAGCCACGGACGCGGAGTTACAATACCCCCCGCAACGCTCTACGATCGTATTAGACCGGGACCTACCGTTTAAAGTGGATTCCGAACCCCTACAAACATCCATGGCCCCCGCCGGGACTCGAACCCGAAACTTGTGGTACCGGGTGCCAGAGCTCTAGCCACTCGGCCATTCAGGCCCGATAGAATCAGTTTATTGATATTAATAATTCTATGTAGTAAATTATTAATATCAACACAATTATGTTTCATGTAATTTTATGTTATTAAATATGATATGTATTTTTTGAAGATTAGCAATAAGAAGTTAGTACATTTTATAATTATATATGAATTAGATACGCTTTAGATTTATCAATGAAAATAAAAATAAATTTTAAACATTCAAATTTTTTTTTCCATATTTGAAATTTTTGCTGTGGATAATTAAATTTTAAATATAATTTTTCATTGCATGGGCACTTTTGTCTTAAATATATCAATCCATTTAAAATTTTTAATTAATTTGTCTTCATAATGTGAGTTTCTGTATGATTAAAAAATTGGAACCTTTGTGCAATGGGAAGCATTTAACATTTTCAGGGTCTACTTTAATTTTTTTATCTCAGTTGAAAATAAAAGGCTATCCCCAATTTTAATAGAACCAGTTATTACTCCTAAGTATTTTTTCTGTGTATCTTGTACTGTGATACTATCGAAATATATATTATATGTTATTAATACATTACCATGATGTTTAAAAATCAAAAGGCTTCTTGTAATCTAATATTGGATTACTAATCAATATATCTTTAAAGATTTTAATTTTAATATTTTTAAAACTTATGGGTTTTTTTCTTAGATATAAATTTGTTTTAATTCTGAGGGAATGTTTGCATTTTATTTTACTAACTGATAAATTGCAAAAACGTTTTGATTAAAAATTTGTATTTTCGAACAAAAATATTAAAGATTGACAAATTAATATTAAAAAATAAATAGTATTGACGATTAAACTTGCCCTATTTAGAGCGTCCTGCAGCAAAAATCACTTAGCAGTTTACACCAAATTTGATGCATGGATGCATACACCAATTGGGCTAAAGGTAATTCTAAAAATAAAAATCACTTCAAAAATATTAGGGCTGAAGTGAGAAGCACATTGCTGGAAATTTAGTATAAGAACTTAACGGAATGAAACAAAACTAACCATTTAAACATTTATTGTTTAGTAATTAATGTGTTATGTTTTGGAACTCCTTACAAATCATCATCAAAACTCCTGCCTGTGCATGCATTATTGTTGATATGACCAATGCTGACTTCTACAAAATTTTAATAACTATTAATTTCTTACGAAAAGTTTACGCAGCCCTTTTTGTAACAAGGAATTTGTTTATGGTTTAGTGTTCTAGATCTATTTTCACTGTTTTATAGATGCGATCCAGTTTCCGCAAATTCATTTCATAACAGACAACTAATGGAATGTGGGAGTTTTGAAATTTCTTTTTCCTTAGAACAGCAGTAGATAAATCAAAATAAAGCAGCCATTGGCGAGCATAAATCCCGAAGTTACATCAAGCCAAGTTAAAATTGGGGATTCTATTAAAAATGAGAATCCTTGTATGATAATTATATAAGTTAATGCTCTTGGTGTATTTCATCCTTCTCAATATCTTGACTATTGATTAGAAATGCAGTTGAAAGTGATAAACTCATACAAACATAATGCATAATACTGCTTTAGTTTTTATATCTACAATTCATTTTATTCCTTGTGATTAATTCATATTAAAATGCATTTTATGTATAAATGTTATTAATGTTTGTAGACCACAGGTCACCACGTTGACGGTACTGTCCTCTAATGGTGCTGGTGTCTTTCATGTAGGCGGCAGCTGATATAAAGGAATGGGGGGGGTGGGGGTATAAAGACAGTCAAGAAGTGCATCCGTGATGTACATTAATATACTATGAAAATACACAGTATTTTCATGAATAAACATTTTATCTAAATATCTAACATTTTTATTGTTATCGAGTAAATAAGCATTAAGTAGTGTGCTTGTAATTCGACTTAATATTGTTTATTAAAAATAAATTTTAAGCAAAAATACATTTCAAGCAATCAAGCATGTTTCGACAAAATTATGGGAGGTTTGGTTTATATATTTCCCAATAATAGATTATTTGCTGTATTGACTTAGTTGAATAGATTATATGAGCTTGATTGATTAACCTACTTTTAGGAAGAGAAATATTTAAAACAGCCAAATATACCAACCCAAACACAATTGGAGTGAGATTAATATCGTTGGCAATGAGAGAGATAAAAAAAAACTGTTCAACATCATAAGACATGGTAAGATACCAATAGAAAAATAATTTAGTATAAAGAACAACAAATAAAATGGCTAAATAAGTCGAAATAACAGTATGCGATTACTGAAAGGCAAACAAATTTTCAATTCAACACGTTGAATCAGCTCTGCCAAATAACAAAACATTACTCTTAGCCTATTTTTGATTCATAAGAAAAAATTTTTAAACAGTTATTATTTGCTAAAATTTGGAAAATAATTGAAAGGGAGAATCGATATTTAATACTATAAAAAATATTTCAAGAGAGAGTAATTCCTATTCGCAAGAATTTGTCAGCTGCTACTAAAAGGGCTCCAGCAATGACGAGGCATCAAAAGAGTTTGAAACAAGCAATACCAAATGTATTAGCTGTGCAATGTGACATTCATAGTCAGCATTTGGTTACTAAAAAGTTTAATGAATGTCTATAAACTTAGCTCCATTACGTAATTAGAACAGTCAACAAGATAAGAAGCAATTATTTTGCCTACTTTATTGTGAGAATACTAACGACTACAATCATTTGCTGCTGCACACAGAAGTTAATTTGTTCTGGAAAGTTACTTGTCTGAAACGTTCTTTCATTTTGTTTGACTGATAACTGGACTTCCCTGAAAAAAAACGAAAAACGGACAAAACGTGATTACATCCAAAAATGGCAGGTCTGTTTCAAACAATTAATCTAGTCAAGATCACGAGTTAAATTTAATTAAAACAAAAAACGTCGTACCCACTTTTGTGAGAAAACTTCTTGTGTTCGAACAAAATATTGATAGACGTGAATATAGCCACTTTTTCACATTATCTGCCGTACCTGCAAAACAGGAAAATTTACTTATTTAGTACTGTGCCTAAAAAGTAAGACTAACTATTTTTTTTTCAAAAACTCTTTATTTATTCTTCCAAATTTATTTCATCGCCTTCAGAGTGATCCCCTCCGGACACAATGCACTTGTGCCAACTTTTTCACAATCCTCAATGCATGCTAAAAAGTCATCGGCAGGGATGGCCTTCAAAGCGAGCGGCGATCCACGTTGAATCTCTTCAATCCACTCAAAACGGTGTCCCCGGAGGGGTCTTTTGAGTTTAGGGAATAGCCAGAAGTCGCATGGTGTGAATACGGTGGTTGTAGAACGATATGAGTTTTATTTTTGGCGAAAACGTTGCCAAGAATCAATGCATGTAAGCTGGCGCATTCAGTGTTTTCTGTACCAATCGAGATTGGACGCGTTTGAGGCCCAAAATGGAATGGACTGATCCTTTTGAAATTCCAACATCATCAGCAAGGTCTGTAATTGTAAATCGACTGTTTGCAAACACCAAATCTTAAATTTGTGTGGACGTGAGATTCGTAGGTTAATGGTCGAAAAGAAGGCTCTTCGTCTTCAATGCGTTCTCTGTCTTCTTTGAACTGTTTATACCATATTTCTTTCCGATATAGGAATGCTGATCGAATGCCTTCTGCAACATTCTATACGTTTCCGCAAGCAAAATTGAATGCAAGTTCTTTGCTCAATGAATTCAGACATTTCAAAAATCACCAGTATCAGTTTGAGCGTCTCATAAAGTCAAGCGTAACTCAAACACTAATAAATATTTTGATGTCACATTTCACACAGATGTCAAGGACAGTGTGCCGGCAACCTAAAAAAGAAAAAAAAATTGAAATTCAATAAGACGCGGGAATTTTAAATTGAAAATTTGTCTTAATTTTTGGATGCAGTAGTAAAAATATTCCAATTGCTTTAGTAACATAAATAATTAACTTTTTATTTAAAAATTCATTCAAAGCATAAAATATACACATTCAAAAGTATTATTATTTTTTAGTTTTATTTATTAATATTTTATGAAGTCAAATTATAATAATTTCTTTTTTTAGAAAAGATTAGAAAGAATTATTTTTTAAAAAATATAAGAAATATTTTTTAAATAATTCATTTGTAAAATAATTAAATTCTTAAAATCCAATTAAAAAGGTTACAAATTTAAGACGAATTAAATTAACATTATTATTATCTTGCTTGAGCAAAAATAGATCTAAAATAATAATTATTTTTTATCTGTACAAGTGCCCTTAATCTATCAAAATTTTCATTATAATTTCAAAAGCGTTTATATCCCAAGGGTTGATAACACTGGAAAACCAACCACATAAAAATTTTAGCATGGTGTAATTCAAAATTTTTCATAACGGTATTTATTAAATGTTTCTAAAAATATTTTCAAAAATTCAACTACAATTATGCTTTTAAATCAGAAAAAAAATTTTTTTTTTCGTCTGGGGAAAGCAATTAATTTGAAAGCGAGATATTGTTCATTTATTGTTTCATTTAACTGGGAAAGTCAATTTTTACACCCATAGTAAATCCCAAAAAGGTTTTTCTGATATCTACAAAAAATATCATATACTAATTTTATCATCCTGAATCGATTGCATTAAAAATCTCTGGTTCCTTAGTGAGAAAATGTCGATTTAGTATTTAATTAATCATGTTAATTAATTTTCTAAGTCCATTGCATCTCATCATACTTTAGTTCCCTTCGAACCTGTTCCAAAGCTACTACTTATATTAAGATCTAATAATAAAAATACTTATTAAGGATGTCTTATTTTATTTTATTTCATTTTTTTTCTCTCTCTCTTCTTACTTACTTTTTTTTCCGGCAGTATACAATGGTTTGAACATTTTTTGTAAATAATGCATGTGTGTGAAAACTTGCCCTTCCCCATGAAATGCTGGTCTTTGCAAAAAATCAAAGAAGGCCGTTTCCTGTTGTCGGTAATTTGTGATCGCAGATAGTAAAAATTTGTTTCTCACTAAAAATAATGAATGCATAGTTTCTCTTCTTGATCTTTTTAATTTGCATTTTCCAAACGCAAAGTGCAGGTGGTAAAAGACTATTTTACAGCTGTAGAGGATAAGGTTTTCAGTGATCAAAAACGTTGACCGCTTACAAGTGATCTTCTGGAATATTTACGAGATTGATGAAAAATCTGAGTTTATCCAGATGTTTTTTATATGCCCCATGGGCAGAAAAAAACGGTCCATGACCTCTAAAACGGTTTTTTTTTAAATTAAATTATGATAGAACATTTATTTTGCTTCTCAATTTTTTTTTCATTGCAAATTTTTACATGAAGTTTGAATCTTTTATTCACTTTACTCGGTTATCTTGTGTACAAATATATAAATATTTTGTATTAATATTTAATCCATATAAATGTATTAATATTATGAATATTTAATAAAATTCTAATGCATAGTTTAATGACAGTTTTCGAAGAATTGCATATAATTCATTTTTATTTTGCAACTTATCAAAAAAATCTCATATTTTTTCAAACAATTTAGTCTAAATTCAGATGGATTTAAGACAATTAAATATTGAAAACGAATTTAAAATATTAATATTTTTCCTTAAAAAATTTTCAAAATTTCAAAGTGTTTAAAAAATGAACTTATAATTGTAGAGATTGCTTGCGATATAATTCATTTTTCCTTCATTTGCCTTTAATAAATTTGATTTTAAGTTTATCTTTAACACCATGGTCTAATCTTTCTTTCGAATACTTCCTGCTTTAATGAAACTATCATAAAACTAAACAACTGATCAGAATTTTCTAAAATTTTTCAAATTTATATTTTCAATTATTCTTAAACAAAAATCTGAACAAAATGGAATGGATTTCCATTGCATGTTTTTAAACTATATGATACAAATATATTGAAAATTCTACATTTTTTTAGCATTTACATTCTTAATATTGTATGTAACATCGATTTAGTATACCATGTTGATGTTGTACAATTTATTTTTATGTATTTGATATTCATATTCATATATTTTTTTATTATGGCACTTTTCTCACTAATTGTTGTTTAAAAAAGTTATTGTTGTTAAAAAGACTAAGCAAATTACAGTATATTCATTAATGTAAATTATCTTATTATTTGAAAAAAAAACCATTTCGTCTTTGGCCGTAATTTCATATTTTTAGCTGTTATTAAAAATAAAATTTAAACAATTATTTTAAAAATATAAATAACATAGACAAGAACCATAAGAAGAGTAGGGATAATTGAAAACTTTAATTTTATCTCAAGAGTCAAATACATTTGCAGAACAGGCTGTGGATTTAAATTAAATTGTGAGTTTTACCTAATAGATATTTACACTTTTCTATGGAAGATTTAAGTAAAAAAATGCATCCTAATCTTTATATCCTCATAAATCTTTTTTTATTTATTAAATAAAAGGCAGCAAATTAGATATCTATAAATAATCTTTGCCGTTAAACTAGATGTTAGCTGATAACTGATATATTTGACACTAAAACTCTTATGATTCTTCTTCCTGCTTATGAAATTGTACTGAAACTTCTATGGTGATCATTACAATTTAAAGTCAACAAGAAGTTTGCAAGCTCTTTTTTTAAATAAATGTATAATTGATTATTTATAAGTTTTTAATGTTTAGTCTAATCGAATGCTTCTGAAAGGAAATTAAATTTAATACTGGAAATAGGATTTAATGAGTAAAAAAGCACAAAACTGAACTTTTGTAAATCAAGCGAAATGTTGCTTTATGTTCAATTTTTATAAATGCAAAATTATTTACTGTAAATCTGAACTGCCGACTTATAAGCAGTTATTTTAATGCATCCGATATGAATAGTTTTAGCAAAAAACAATTGAAGTTAATTTTTTTTTTTTTTATATTTTTTTTTTATGTCTCTTAACCCGCAAATAATAGCTTAACAAATTGTAATGAAAGTTAGAAATTAACGTTAATTTTTAAAAAACTTTGTTTACAAATAAAAATAAGCAAAGCTTTGCAAAGCTTATTTAGTTGAAATTCATTACAGAATTTCTGATTTTAAATTAAATTTTAAAAAGAAATATTAATAAAAATTTTTAATTACTTTATTAAAAGCTTTTTAAAAACTATTTTATAATTTTATTAAGCAGAAATTTTGAAACATAAAAACAAATATCTAAAAATACAAACTAAAATACTTCGCTAGTTTGAAAATGACCTCGTAAAATTATGTGACTTCTCATAAAACGGTTCGAATGTTTTCCCTGTGCACTGAATGTATAGAAGTAAATTTGTTATAAGAAATTCATACTTAAAGTCACGATTTCACTTTTAATCTTATTCGTGAGCAGCTAATTTGCAGAGAATACTTTTAAAGCAAAATTTCATTTTAGTGCAGTTTCAATATCTTTGAGTTGATATATATTCAAGCCTCGTTTCTCATTATTGCAATTACAATGCTATCCGAAGCCTTATGATTTTACTTCAGTTTCTTTTCTGAATCGTAATGATTCAGAAAAAAAAAAAAAAAAAAGTGAAAATAAGTGAATCATTATGAATTGTTACGATTCTGAATTATTAATCTTAAATAAATTCTTCGTCATAAAATAGATCATTGAAACCTTTTTGCTTTCTTCCTTCATCAGAAAAGCCATGGATAAAAGTCACAATACTCTTCAGAAGCATTTTTCCTAGTACAATTACCGCTTTGTAAAATATTTCTACTATCCCTAATCGATTTGTTTTGGATGACTATCCTCACTCAAGAGTGATGGCAGTGTGAATTTATCACTGACCACTATATATGGCCAAGGATAAGGGGCATTGATAGGGTCGACTCTTCTTCGCCTTGTTATAGGCACCGAAATCAAAAGAAAATGAAATTTAAAAGGGTTTTAAGACAATTAATGGCAAGCTCTTCAGAAATATTAACGGTTAAAAGTTCTTATTAGCTATTTTTTTTCATTTTTACTTCCCTAATTCAATTACTACTATTAATTCACACTCTGCCTATATATATTTCAAATTTTCAATAGTTAAAAAAATACTTTTTATTCATCCACTCAAGTTCAAATGCATTTTTTGAACTTGTAGTGGATGACACTGGATGTTAATACAGTTTTTTTCAAATATTAAGTCATTAATTAAATTTAATTAATTCATTTTAGTTTTATAAAGGAGAAAAAAAATTATCTTCTATAAGATATTTAGCAGGATATAAATTTAGGAATAAATCCCATCAGTGGATAAGCGCGTTGTTCGCTGGAAAAATTTCTTTTTCAGATTCATTTTTCATTCTGGGTTCTAGTCTGAGCCAAGGAGGGAACAAAATGGAAAATGAAACATGTGAATAAATTAGTGAGAGAGAGAGAGAGAAGTTTTTCTTACTTAAAAAAAGGAATGAAATTTATTTATAAAGGACTTTCTGCAATATAGTTGAAAAAAGTAGGAATAGACTTAAAAATTTTTTTTTATATTACTTGTTTTTTAATAATATGTCTTCAGGCCAAGTTTTAACACCTCAAAATACAACATTCAACAAATGGGACCACTATTAGGTAGACTATCGTAGGATCACTATTAGATATGATTGTCATGAAAAGAGAAAAAGTTTTGTGGTGTTTGTTTTTTTCTTTAAATTTTTCGAGGTTTCGTGCCTTTATCAGGTATACTTTAAAAGCAAACAGATTAGGAAAAAAAAGAAAAAGAGAAGCAGAAAGTTTTGTAAAGTTGTTTGTGTATTTGTGCGCTTAAGTAAGTTGTGTTAATCTAGAGGCTTACTATCAGACCTTTCAAAGAATGCTACTTTTTAAGTTATCTTTTTTGTTGCACGTGAGTAGGATACGTAGATTTACAGGTGACAGAAGTGACGTCATGTAAGATGAGAGTTTTTACCGATAAGATGAGAGAGGAAATGTACTCCACTAATTTTGTACTAATAATTATGTAAATTCGGAGATAACTACGACAAGATCGGTATGTCTAGCGATTAAGTCAAAAATAGCCAAAGAAAAAATCTTACTTCAAGAAACTAATTGTATAAAAATACCACGTTAATTAATTTTGGAATTGTGTTTAAAATTTTAAATCATTTGAGAAAAAAAAAATCTGTATATCACTACAATTGATTCCTTATATTTTATCAAAATTAATTACTTCTTTATTAAATTCTTGCCAAATAATTAAAGGTTTCTGTTTTAAATGTACACATATTGCTTTATTTTATTTTAATTAAGTAAATCATTCCTTTCTGATCCTTTTGTATAATAATTTCTGAGAAAAAGATCGTTTTTAAATTTTTATAAATCTCTAACATGAGTCACTGTAATAATACTTAAATCTTAAATAATATTATTTTAAATTTAAATAAAATTTTCATTAATTAACTTTTTTTGGATAAGATACTTCTTTCCTTTTTGTTTCTTACTAAAGAATATTTTCTTAAATTAGAAATTCTTAATATTCAAACAATAAATTAATTAACTTAATTGTATATATATATAATTTCGTTTTATTTTTTAATTAATCACTTTCAATTTAATAAATGAAAAATTTAAATTTATTGATATGTAATTCTTTTATTCAATTTAAAAATGCAAAGGTTAAGCTTTATTTAAAATTTAATGATTTTATTTTTAATAATTTCTTTTTTATTAACAAATATTTTATATATATATATTTCCTACTTATTAATGTTTTTACTACAAAATATTTTTTTGAATTTACAAAGAAAAATTCCGAACTGTCCGTCATCGTTTTGCTTGAAACGTAGAATATATGTGGGATTATGACTAGAAAAGTAGTAGGACGCACATCTTAAGCATTTTGAGAAAAGCAAGCATGAACATATTAAAAAGCTTTGAGAACGGAGCATCAATAGAATTAATATCATATATATTTTCTGTTTTTGTTTTTGATATGAATCATATGTATATACTTTTTGTACACAACTGTACTTTTATTGCATTGTTAAACCTGGTACCTATTTTATCGTAACCTCTCTTGCATATGTGTTTTTTTTCATACATCGCACAATACACCATCCACTTTTGTATACCACAACCAGATCGTTAAAAGAACTTTAAGGATAGAGAGGACTTTCTTTCAATAGTAGCTACATTGAATTGTTAAAGGGTATTACAAAATTGTTCAAGCGTATTTTGAAATTCGTTTCAACTAATATTGTTAAAAGATATTCTTAATTGGAATTTTATGTAAAATCAAATTAATTTCAAACTAAACAAAAAATGTTTACTAATAAAACTCCTAAAATCTGTCTTCATAGTTAGCAATATTTATATAAACTCATGTTTGTAAAAATTGCAACACCATGAAGGGTTTACGCGAGTGAGCTGAAATTTTCAGGAAATGCAAATTAGCGCATGATATGCAAATGATTAGAATTTCAAATCCGTAGCGCATGCGTATGCTGAGCAGCGCCCTCTGAACGGCGGATGGATCCGAATAAATAGACGGCTGTAGCGAGGCGTGTATGGTTATCGGTGGTTATCTGCTAGTGGTAAATGTTAGCTCAATCGTTACTTATGCCTCTTCGCCGAAAGAGAGCGAGATTTGAACAACTTACAGAGTTTGAACGGAGGAGAATCATCGGCCTTCGTGAAGCTGGATTGTCTTATCTTGCAGTAGCCGCTCGTGTGCAGCCTAACAGCAGCACAGTGATGTGTCTTTGGAAGCAGTGGACGGACGAGTGTCGGACAACTCGGAAATCCGGGAGTGGACCCCGAAATGTGACGTCAGCTCGCGAGGATGGACACCTAGTCCGCATGGCGCTGACGGACCGTACAGATTCCTCTAGACAATTGGCAGCACAGTGGTCAATAGATACAGGTGTTTCATTGTGTGCTTCATCAATTCGTAGACGTCTGCTGCAGCGTGGACTGTGCGCAAGGACTCCTTTATACAGGATCCC